>JAXIVJ010009913.1:10000-49243 GCA_036785665.1 Chirona hameri
CTTGACTGTCTGGGTCTGTCTGTATGTCAGTGTCTGTCAGTGCCTGTCAGTTTCTGTCCGTCCATATGGGAATATAGGAGTACCATACCTGATATTTGTCTGCACTCATTGTGACACTATTTAATGTATTGACCTGAAACTTGGGATACCTGTTGCCAATTAAATTGCAAATTTAATGAAACTTTGAAATCAGCCGGAAATGATGTCATCAGAGACGATTCACGCAATTTTACTCCAGAATCATAAACTAGAGATCGACATTGTGTGCACCCTAACTCCTTTGAAGTCAGCATTGCGCTTTCTAACCAAAAGCTTTTGATATGTGAATATCGATTGTTTTGCTACTCGTTATATGCACCATTATATCAGTTAAATGTGTAAGATGGCTGTTTCTCTGTATTTTCAGAAACATCCAGTGAGGGGCGCCGAGTGTGGGACGACCACGAACATCCTCGGCATCAACGGGGACGTATCGTGAAGCCCAAACCATCGGCAGCTGTGAAACCTCTAACAAGATGCAACCCTGGACCTGTGGGGTGAGAAGCATTGGAGGAAGAAAACCGAATTGATGCACGCCCACAGTTGTATTAATTGCAGTTATCAAAAACCCAAGAACAGAACAAATGAATCAGGCCCGAGCGAGAGCAGCGGGTACATGATACAACATCCGAATCGACAACTAAATACCCAGGCAGTATGCCGAAGATCAGAAACGTGGACAGCTACATAATGTGTGAATGTAAGTATATGGTGATAAATAGGTTACGTTAAGTTTGAAGAGCAAAGTAATAATATTTGAGACGAGCGACGAAGGAACCAACCGGTTGGCGCAAGAGCAGAACGAGAGTGGGCAGAATGCCACGTTGCCGAGACTGAAATCGACTATGTTCTAAATATAAACTGAAGTTACGAATACAGAAACTGATTATAGGAAAATCAGGTACGATGAGTTCCAAGAGAAATATGAAGACGGAAAACAAATTGCAGATGAATCTGGTTAACCAATAACATATTAATAATATGAAAGTATACGAATTATTTAAGTTCTAGAACGTTCCGGCGACAAATATGACGCGGGGAATACTATAACTGATGAGATGGGTAAAACGCTGCAAAATAAAGATAAGCCGAAGCACCACAGACCTTCACAATTACCACGCATAGCACCTGTGCGAAGCTGGGGTGCTAGCTCTGATACACCGGCATCCCCAAGCCCTGTACCGATTGACGACGACCAGCTCCCATCGCCAGGCAGTGACTCAACGTGGAGCCCAACACCGGAAAACACTGGACCCTCATTGCAAGAACCTGATGAGACTTCATCGTCAGGTAGTTTATCCGAGGCAGTGCCGCCCTCTGTAAATAGTGTATAAATAGGCCCGGTGGTGTTTGACGGCCTTTTACAGAATGTAAGTGACAGGCAGAATGGTCCGAGCTGCAAAACCGTCCTTCCGAACCAATCAGCACTACGACAAGGTCAATGCATGCGTGTTTTGCGGAAAACTAGTCAAGCAAAAGATAAAACGTCATCTGCTTCTGAAGCATTCCAGCGAACCTAGAGTTAAAGCCCTGATGGAGGGTGCGCCAGACAGTAAAATGCACACCGCCGTGTACGAAATGATGTGTGAGGGAAACTACCGTCACAATGAGAAGCTTATTGCGGAAGACCTGCCGGGTGAGCTAATCGTCTTAAAAAGACCGCATGCGGACACACCTGCCTCAGCATTCGCTCCCTGCCATGCTTGCCTCGGTTACGTTCTCAGGGCGGACCTCTGGAGGCACATACGAAAGTGCCCATGTGCATCAGAACAAGACAAAACGCGTTCGAACAGGCACCTTACTGCTCTTGCCCCTGAAGTCAGCAAAGAAACTACCAGTCAGGAGAAGGAAAGTCCCGAGTTCTTTGACACCATTGTAGGTAGCATGCAGGACGATGAAGTACGCGAAACGATTGTGAAAGACTCGCTGCTTCGAAGGCTTGGAGCAGACTTGCTCCTGAACAAGGGTAAAAACGTTAACCAGATATCAGCCATCAGGTCGAAGCTGAGGTCATTGGCGAAGTTGTTGGTAGCTGTGCGTAAACGCCTGGACACTGGTGAAAAACCAAAATCTTTGGAAGATCTCCTGCAACCACGGTACTTTGATGCGATCATAGCGTCTGTGCGCGAGATATGTGATCGGCAGCTAGGAGACGCGGATCATCCGCCGAAATATGGCACTCCCACATTGGCCCTTAAACTGGGCCATGGACTGAAAAAGGCGGCCGAAAAGGCTATTAATTGTGCCATAAAGGCTGGAGACGTGATGCTTCAGCAGCGCATCAGTGATTACATAACGCTCCACGAAGGGGAGTGGGGAGACAGCGTCTCCCATGCCGCTCTGTCGACAATGGACCTGATAAAAATGAACAAGGTGGACCCGCTTCCTTTGACCGAGGATGTTGTCAAACTGTCAAAGGAAACGAAACGGCAAATTCAGGACCTCGTTACAAAAGTGAGAACGGAACAACTCGGCAGGAACGCTTTGAGACTAGCATACAACAAGCTATCTCAGCTGGCATGTGCAGCGGTCATCGTCTTCAACAAGCGGAGGGGAGGGGAGGCATCAAGTCTTCTCGTAGAGACGTATAAGAACAGGAGCAGACGGATCGCCAACAGCGACATCGCCTCTCATCTGTCACCGCCAGAACAAGAACTATCCAAAATCATGAGTATGGTCGAAATCATCGGGAAGCGGAAAAGACGAGTACCAGTACTGCTGACACCCTACATGGTCAGTGCACTTGACACCCTGGTTGACCTTCGTGTGGCAGTCAGCGTTCCCGCCAACAATCCGTACCTGTTTACGAAGGCAGGAGGGAAATCCAATGTTAAGGGTTGGGATACCATGAGATATGCTTGCGGCCAGGTCGACCTGAAGCATCCTGAACTTGTGACGGGAACTAAGCTGAGAAAGTATCTGGCCACTGTGACGCAGATATTAAATATAAACGAGAACCAACTTGAGTGGGTTGCCAATCACCTGGGGCATGACATCCGGGTACACCGGGACTTCTACCGTCTGCCGGATGAAGTGATCCAAGTAGCAAAGGTCAGCCAACTACTGCTTGCCTCAGAGCAAGGGGTCGTCCATCAGTACGCCAACAAGTCGTCGGACGAAATCGACATCGGTGGTAAGTACAATGCGAATCCTAATATCATGTTTCGGAGCCGAATAACGTCAAATAGAATAACCGTCACGCTGATTAAATGACGGTGTCAGTGACAGTCACTGACAGGTAAATCATACACATTTAATAGTATCCATGATTCCACTGAAGTGTTCTAATTGATTAGTGTAGTGGAATTTGTATGCATGCTCACAGGATATATTCAAACTTTTTGAAGTCATCCTCCTTGGCAGCAAATTGACCTCAGCTGTCTGCGTGCCCTAAAACCCAAATAAACAAGAAGTCATCCGCCTTATCGTGGCACAGCGCACACCATGCTTTCATTCTCCTCAGACTGTATTGATTGTGTTCCAGATCTCGTCAAGCACCTCGGCTAGTCATCTCCTGCAAGCGGTCGGTCGGTCTGGCCGGGTCTGTCGGTCGATCTGGCCGGGTCTGTCGGTCGGTCTGGCCGAGTCTGTCGTTCGGTCTGGCCGAGTCTGTCGGTCGGTTGGCCGAGTCTGTCGGTCGGTTGGCCGAGTCTGTCGGTCGGTCTGGCCGAGTCTGTCGGTCGGTCTGGCCGAGTCTGTCGGTCGGTCTGGCCGGGTCTGTCGGTTGGTCTGGCCGAGTCTGTCGGTCGGTCTGGCCGAGTCTGTCGGTCGGTCTGGCCGAGTTTCTCGGTCCGTCGGTTGGTCTGGCCGGTTCTGTCGGTCGGTCTGGCCGAGTCTGTCGGTCGGTCTGGCCGGGTCTGTTGTTCGGTCTGGCCGAGTCTGTCGGTCGGTCTGGCCGAGTCTGTCGGTCGGTCTGGCCGAGTCTGTCGGTCGGTCTGGCCGGGTCTGTTGTTCGGTCTGGCCGAGTCTGTCGGTCGGTCGGTCGGTCAGTCTGGCTGAAGATTGGGTGCAAGATTCTGTGGGACCACCCTGCATCCCTTCATGCTTAGACGTGACGTCACATCTGTGCTAAGAATATATGGAAAACGTTTGTATTCCTATATTGTTTTATGTTATGTCATATCAGTTGAGTGGACTGGTCTAGAGTCACAGATAGCAGGTGATGGACAGAGCAGCACAGGTCATATCAGTTGAGTGAACCGGGCTAGAGTCACAGATAGTAAGTAGGTGATGGACAGAGCAACTCAGGTCTTATCAGTTGAATGAACGGGTCTAGAGTCACAGATAGTAGGTGATGGACAGAGCAGCACAGGTCATATCAGTTGAGTGAACCGGTCTAGAGTCACAGATAGTAAGTGATGGACAGAGCAACGCAGGTCATATCAGTTGAGTGGACAGGTAAGCGTCATAGGGTCGTGACCAGCGGGCGATGAGCCGATCAACAATTATATCAGTACAGTTGTCAGGTCAGGGTCACGGATAGATGACGGCATGGGTGGATCCAGCGGGAGCCATCTCGGCCACCGCCCAAACAGTGGAAGAGGGAGAAAATTACATTTCCTTGCGTTTGCTGTAAATCTAAGCAGCATTTGTTCATAATTAGGTACAGCTCGCATATTTCACCCAATACTGCTACGATGAATTTCGATTATTTTGTATTTATTCACGGTAGCACCAACGGGGTCGCCCACACCAGCAGGTGAAGTCAGTAAGTACAAATACAATTCACAAATATATATGACATACAAATCACAAAAGGCCAGTGAAAAGTACAGTATGAAAAGTAAGCGACATGTTCATTTCCGCATATCTCAAACCTTATCCTATGATGAAGCCTGAAAGAGAGAAATACAAATTGTGCACGTATATCACACCTCATTATGTTCAAAGAAAGCATATTTTCACACGGTTGTACAGAGGGAGGACAGCGTTGATAGCTCACGTCCACGGAATGTTAGGTAGTTGATATCCGTTATCTTTTACGGAAACGCATGTACATAAATAGGCCCCGCCCACTTGTCCATGCATTTCCTATGAGCTGTCATTCGCGGTCCATGGAAGTATCATTTTCTGTCTCCGTTTTATAGTGAGCTAATTTGAATCTGTTTGGTATGATGCGAACCGTCATCACAACTTCACCCAAGCTGTGCAATGTTGTTTCGCTCTTAGCTCAACGACAAGAAATATGAACACTTTTATGAATGTCCACTTTATTACAACATGCTGCCATGTCCACACAATCACGTTGCGGCGGCATGGGTGCCGTCCTTGGAAGGCATCATGCCGCCCTCCTCGGAAGACATATTGCCGCCCTCGGAAAGCATTTTGCCGCCCTCAGAACGCATCATACCGAACTCAGAACGCATTATACCGCCCTTGGAAGTCATCATGCCGCCCTCGGAAGGCATTTTGCCGCCATCAGACGACGTCTTACCGCCCTCGGAAGGCATTCTGCCGCCCTTAGAGCGTATTATGCCGCCCTTAGAAGGCACCATGTCGCCCTCGGAAGACACCTTGCCGCCCTCGGAAGCATCTTGTCGCCATCGCAGCTGTAATAAAGGGGCGCCACATTTTGGAAGAGGGGCGCCCATGAGCTTGGGCCAGTGGCGTGCGCATACATTCACGAAGGACCAGGACATTGCCTTGAGGGGCGCCACCCAATCGACAGGGGCGCCACCAATATTGGTGAACATTTTGCAGGCGGGGGGGGGGGGGCGCCTCTCCTTCCTCGCGTGCTCGTCGTACTTTTAACATTTTGTGGGGCGCCATCACTAGCCGGAGGGGCGCCGTCACTAGCTGGAGGGGCGCTGTCACTGGCCGGGGGGCGCCGTCACTAGCCGGAGGGGCGATGTCACTGGCAGGGGGCGCCGACACTATCCGGAGGGGCACCGTCACTGGTCGGAGGGCGCCGTCACTGGCCGGAGGGGCGCTGTCACGGGCCGAACAGGGGCACCCTCACTGGCCGGAGTGGCGCCGTCACTGGCCGGAGGGGCGCCGTCACTGATCGCCAGCTTTGCATGGGCGCCTCGGGTCCAAAGGACCAGGTCATGCCCTGAATGACCGTATACTCGGTACGCCACTGGCTTGGCCCCTCACTGACATAGGGGCGCACACATACTGGCGGGGCATTTTTTTGTGGTTTTTTGAGTTTTTCCTTGGTTTTATTTTTGTGTGAGTTTTCTTTAAAGGGGCGCCTCCGGCGCCCTCTCAAAACCCAGAACAGACCCACTTTTTGAGGGGCGCCTTCAGCGCCCGCTCAAAAGTGTGTGTGTGGGGGGGGGGGGGGGGTCCGGGGCACCCGGACCCCCCCTGGTAGCGACGCCCCTGCATGCACACACACACACATATACACTAACGTTGAGTGTGAGTGAGGCCAGGCGAACTGCTATTTCATTTGATACTTATGCTTGTATGCTGGTACTTGTTGATTGACCTGTGAATTCTGTGAAAATAAACTAGCCCGTAAGTGGGGAAAACCCGAAGAAGAAAAAATATACATCACATTAATCGATAAATAAGAACAAGCTCCCGTAACCAACGTATTTGCAAGCTCTGCAACAAATTATTGAATCAATCGATAATTGCTCCAGGGGTGGGAAAAGTTACCATTCTGCCGTTCTAACCGGTGACAAATCTATAGCCATCGGTGACAAATTTTAGTCTGAAGATAAGTAGCAGTAGGCACCACATACATATAATGAGTAAGTAATATATAATTAATAAACTAAAAAACATGACATTTTCCTCGAAAATGTGAAAATTCAATGTTATCCAAATGTTATTATTATGTTGTAATATTTCGGCCACAGGCCTTTATCAAACAGTAAAACCTGTGGCCGAAGATACCTGTGTGTGTGTGTGTGGAAGATACCTGTGGATAAAGGCCTGTGGCCGAAATATTACAACATAATAATAACATTTGGATAACATTGGATTTTCACATTTTCGAGGAAAAGGTCATGTTTTTTAGTTTATTAATTATATCAAATATGTTCCTCGCACAAGCACTAAACTCTACAAAGTAAGTAATATAAGTAATATAGTAATAAGTAAGTAAGTAATCTCTGCAGAAACTCAACTATGTCAAAATATCGAAATTCCATCTCGAAACTGAAATTAAACTTCGAAAACCAACAAAGATCACTTATAATCTTATTTATCGAAACTTGCATCTCGATATTTGCAAAATCTTTCAGCTCTAAATCTTTCAGTAGTACAATGAGCTCATGTGTTCACGGGGATAAAGCGTGCGCAATTTCATCCAGAATGAGCACTGTCAGCAGGCTGCCGGCTGGGATTTGGCACGTGCGCCCTCTATACAATCGAGTGGAGAACGGCGCCATGTGGCGTTGGTGTCGCCGTTGTCACCGTTGGAGCTCACGGTTTATTGGTTGAGTTTTGCTGTCGTTTGCAGATCACAGTTTAAGATAGAACAGGTCCATTGTTTACACCCCACTGAAAGCCGTAATCTCACTCAGGGGGGTGTCATCCCGGGATTCCCCATTTATCGGCTGCTGAGCGTCTATGCATTAGTGATGACGTCACTGGTGCTTTGGTCGAGCCGTGGCCAGCCCGTCGCCGCAGCTGCACTTTCGAGCGTTTTGCGGTCTTTTGACGGGTGTTGACAAGCGGAAATTTGAAGTCATCGCCGTTTGATAAGTAAGTTAGGTAGTTAGGTTGCAAGTCTATGCTTTTGAGATATTTTGATTTTTAAAGTTTTCTTTAGCATATCTTGAACATTAAGCCAAAACAATGTCATTCCTCGCCTCTCAGCCAGACCAGGGCAGTGTGTGGCTGTCTCGCCCCTCAGCCGTACCGGTGCAGCGTATGCCCGTCTCGGCTCTCAGCCAGACCGAGGCAGCGTATGTCCGCCTCACTCCTCAGCCAGACCGGGGCAGCGCATGGCCGTCTCTCCCCCTCAGCCGGACCGGGGCAGCGTATGGCCGTCTCACCCCTCAGTCATACCTGCAGCGTATGCCGTCTCGCCCCTCAGCCAGACCGGTGCAGCGTATGGCCGCCTCACCCCTCAGTCAGACCTGCAGCGTAAGCCGTCTCGCCCCTCAGCCAGACCGGGGCAGCGTATGGCCGTCTCACCCCTCAGTCAGACCTGCAGCGTAAGCCATCTCGCCCCTCAGGAAGATCGGGGCAGCGTATGCCCCCTCCCCTCAGCCGGACCGGGGCAGCGTATAGCCGTGTCACCCCTCAGTCAGACCGGGGCAGCGTATGGCCGTCTCAACCCTTAGTCAGACCGGTGCAGCGTATGAGCGTCTCGCCCCTCAGC
Source organism: Chirona hameri (assembly GCA_036785665.1). Classification (NCBI taxonomy): domain Eukaryota; kingdom Metazoa; phylum Arthropoda; class Thecostraca; order Balanomorpha; family Balanidae; genus Chirona; species Chirona hameri. Next base: position 18,321 of record JAXIVJ010009913.1, read on the forward strand.
CAGGCCGGGGCAGCGTATGGCCGGCTCACCCCTCAGTCAAACCGGGGGCAGCGTATGGCCATCTCAACCCTCAGTCAGACCGGTGCAGTGTATGACCGTCTCGCCCCTCAGCCAGATCGGGGCAGCGTATGGCCGTCTCACCCCTCAATCAAACCGGGGCAGCGTATGGCCGTCTCCCCCTCAGCCGGATCGAGGCAGCGTATGGCCGTCTCACCCCCTCTGTCAGACCGGGACAGCGTATGGCCGTCTCACCCCTCAGTCAGACCGGTGCAGCGTATGGCCGCCTTGCCCTTCAGCCAAACCGGGGCAGCGTATGGCCGTCTCACCCTCAGCCAGACCGGGGCAGCGTATGGCCGTCTCTCCCCCTTCCCCTCAGCCGGATTGGGGCAGCGTATGGCCGTCTCACCCCTCAGTCAGACCGGTGCAGCGTAGGGCCGTCTCGCCAGTCGCCTCTCACACAGACCAGGCAGCGCATGACCGTCTCCCCCTCAGCATGAATTAAGGGATGGATAATTATCCGCGGTAAACGCAATCTTAAATAGGATCGTACCTTAGGCGCAACTATCCGTATCCCGTTCGAAATATTCGCACCGCAACGACCGAGTGCGGAGACAGCCGAGTCGGACCACAGCACCAGTGACGTCACGCTAATGTTGAGCGATTGGGCGCTAAAATCCCCGGATGACTCTACCTCTCTTATACGGCCTTAATCCCACTTATGTGAATTATTTATTATTGCCGTCCATCCGTCCATCCATAATCCATATTTAAATTGCATTTAGCTGTGGACTGGGAGATGCTTTGTCATGGTTGATTAGGGTAAGATAGTACTTGTTTTGTGTTTGAGGGAAACGTTTATGAATTGTATCTTTTTGAAGATTTCACAAGGTATCTGAGGTTTGATGTCAAAATGTACCATATCAATATTGATATTGTGGTAAAAACCACCGTCAGCGCTGGATCAGGATCGCTATAGCATAGTTCATCCCTTCTGAACCCTGCTTTAGCCAAGCTAAGTAGCTGTTGGATAGCTCTGTTGTTTTGTGTATTTTTTGAGGAACCACATTATATTTAGATATAAGGATTAGATATTTAGTTTTGTGGATCGTTTAAGTATTATTTTTAAGCATTCATAGTTAGCTATTACCTCTTACTTGCTTTTTAAAGGACTTTTCATTCTAGCTTGTGTGCGCCAAAATTGTCTTAGTCTTATTTTTGTGTTATTAGTTGCAGGGTTGGATAAGTAGATATTTTAGAAAATTAGGGATAATTAAGGTGTATTTAGTATTCAGTTTATTTAAGGATTAGATATTTAGTCTAGTATTAGGTGCACTCATAGCTGATTTGTGTTACTAGCTTTACCTAGATCTAGTTAAGGTTTAGAAGAAGAAGAAGAAGAAAAAAAAAAAAAAATTAAGTTAAGTTAGTAAAGTATTGAAAAGTGCATAGTACCTAAGTTATATACCTAAGTTACTAGTGTATTCAAATGAGCATGACTAGGATGCGGGCGAAGGTAGCAGAGCTAGAGGCCCTCCAGGCTAGAGTAGCGGAGCTTGAGGCGCAGTTAAGTAAGTGTAGGTGTAGAGATGAGCCGCAGGAGGGTGTAGCTCCTGACCAAGGAACGTATGCGCAGATTGTGGTTAGGGGGTCAGAAAAGGAGCCTACAGGATCAGGGACCAGTGGTAGTTCTGATAGGGGCATAAGGGAGGAGGATAAGGCAAAGGTGGATAGTGCGGCTGGGGTTTGGAAGTGTGTTGGAGGGTCACGTTTCTGGAGACCCAACATTGTGGAAAGTAATGCTAGGGCCACAGACAGTAAGGATGAGGAGGGGTGCTGGGTAATGGAGGGTGGTAGCAGAATCTGGAGGAGGAAGAGGGAAGGGGATCAGGAGGGATGGACAAAAGTTCAGGGTAGAGTCAGGCAGTACAGCCCCAGGGAACATCAGCAGGTTACACTAGCAAATAGGTTCAGTGCGTTAGAGTCAGCAGCTGAAAGTGACAGGGAACAGATTCAGCATTTAGTGGTTGGGGACTCAAGGGTAAGGCCCTTAAGGCGAACATTCTGTGGGAAGAGGGACAAATGTATAGTCAAACCGGGGGCAAAAGTAGTTGATATGGGCCCTGTCATTGAGGCAGAACTTGGTAGGAGTAGCCCGGAGACAGTTATAATACAGGTGGGGGTGAACAACATAGGACTTAGGCAGAGTGTGAAAATAGTAGCGGAGTACCGGAGCCTGCTGCAGAGGTTGAAGGAGTCCAGGAAACCAGTCATTGTGACTGGCATCCTCCCTCGCTGTGGAGCCAGTGAGGAGTGGTACTCGAGAGCTCTGTCTGTGAACAGCTCAGTTCAGAACTTATGTTCAGCTATGGGGCTTAGTTATGTAGACTTATGGGATCAGTTCTATGAGTGGCATAGGTACTATATGAAGGATGGGCTTCACTTATCGGATGAGGGGGCAAGGGCTTTGGGAGATGCCTACAGAAGTGTCATTCAGGGAAACTAGGTAGGAGGGGGGGGGGGGGTTCAGGGACGCTAGTACTAGGGCATCAGGAAGTAAGCATTGGTAGAAGTTCATGTCAGAATAGGACAGTAGATCATAATTCCCTCAGAATTAGTAGTCAGCTCAAAGTATAAGATCACATGTGTGTTGCTGAATGCCCAAAGTATTAGGTCTAAATTTGATGAGTTTGAGTGTTATGTTGCCCTTGAAAAGCCTGATATCATTTGTGTAACCGAGACATGGGTTAGTGAGGGGTATAATAGGGATAGGCTACAGGATTTCGAGTTACAAGGGTATAACATGTTCTTATACTGCAGAGAATCACGGCAGGGAGGCGGAGTGTTTGTATATGTAAATAGCTTGTACTGCACTACTAGAGTTGATGATTCTAGTAAAGTAAAAGAAGTAGAATCAATCTGGCTTGACATTAAAATTGGTACAGGAAACAGAGGAAGGTTGAGAATAGGTGCATTTTACAGACCAGGGAATCTTCCAAGGAACTCCCAAGCTGAAACAGACCAAGATATTTGTGAGGAAATACGTAGGAACTTTCGGGCTCAGTGTCTTATTATGGGAGATTTTAACTTAAGAGGATACGAAAGTATAGCAGAGGAAACAAATGAGTGTAGGTTGTATAGGCAAATCTTTGAAGAGGAGCTTTTCATGCATCAGTTTGTAACAGAGCCAACCAGACATTGCTCCATTCTAGACCTTGTATTATCAGACAACAGTGATCTAGTTAGTGACATAAGTATTTGTGCAGATCTAGGAACCAGTGATCACAATATGGTTAAATTCAATATCTCATCAGAAATGAGGCCCAAAGATAACCTTATTATGGTTCCAAACTTCAGCCGGGCTGATTTTGATGGTATTAGAAATGACCTCGCACAGATAAAATGGAACGTTGAGTTGGCAGGTTTAGATGCATGTGAGGCCTGGAATGTTTTCAAAGCTAGATTAAGCCAAATTCAAAATCGGCATATACCCCTCAGGCACAAACGTAACAGAACCAAGGGCAATCCAGTTTGGCTTACCCCAGAAGTAAGGAGTGCTATACAAGCTAAAAGAAGTGCATTTGGCATTTTGAAGGGATCTTCACTAGATATAAATCAGAAGGCCTACCAGAATGCAAGAAATTCAGTTAAGAAAAAGGTCAGAGCAGCTAAAAGGGCAAAGGAACTTGATTTAGCTAGACATTGTAATGCAGATAGTAAGAAGTTCTTCAGTTTTTATAAGTTAAGTACAGTTTCCAAAAATATAGGTCCATTTAAGGTAGATGATGTGTTAGTTAGCAAGGACAGTGAAATGGTTGAAGTGCTTAATGATCAGTTTCAATCTGTCTTTACTATCGAGGACCAGAGTAGTATTGCAGCACTTCAGCCTGAGCTAGAGACAGAGGAGACTATAGGAGAGCTAGGTGGCATAAGTAGTGAACTTGTTCTAGAATATCTAAAGAAAGTAAGGCCTAACAAGGCAGAAGGACCTGATGAAATCCATGCTAGACTTTTAAGAGAATCTGAAAGGGAGTTGTCGGTTCCATTAGCCATAATATTTTCTAAATCACTTGCAGATAGTAAAATTCCACTTGATTGGAAAAGAGCAAATGTTGTTCCTATTCATAAAAAGGGAGATAGAAGTAAAGAGGAAAACTATAGACCAGTTAGTCTGACCTCATTAGTCTGCAAGGTGCTTGAATCAATCATCAAAGATAAGATTGTTGAATTCTTGGAGCAAAATGAACTCATCAAAGATACACAGCATGGCTTTAGGAAGGGCCGTTCTTGTTTAACTAATCTTCTGGAGTTTTTGGATGTTGCAACAGATAGCGTTGATCAGGGTAAACAGCTAGATGTAGCTTTTCTTGATTTCAGTAAAGCATTTGACAAAGTCCCCCATACAAGACTGGGGTTGCAACTTAAAATTCATGGGATCAGGGGCAAGATTCTGGATTGGATAGAAACGTGGCTTTCAGGACGCCAGCAAAGGGTTATATTGAATGGGTGCCAATCACAATGGAAGGAGGTTCTCAGTGGGGTTCCACAGGGCTCAGTCCTGGGCCCATTGCTTTTTATAATATTTGTGAATGCAATTGAGAACAGTATAGACAGCAAAGTCTTGAAATTTGCAGACGATCTAAAAGTTGTCAGGATTATTAGAGGAAAACATGATCAGGATGTTTTTCAATCAGATCTGGACAAGCTAGTTGAGTGGTCTGAAGCATGGCAGATGAAATTCAATTTGAGTAAATGTAAGATTATGCACGCTGGACGGGTTAGCAGTAAACATAGGTATGAAATGGGTGGGCAGAAAATGGAGCAGATTGAAAAGGAAAGAGATTTAGGTGTCGTGGTAAACAATAGACTATCAGCGTCAGACCAGGTTGTAGAAGCTAGGAAAAAGGCACTTAGAATGCTAGGGGCCATTAACAGAAATGTTTCCTACAAGAGTGAAAAGGTAATAACAAAACTGTATTGTGCATACGTTAGACCACATTTGGAGTATTGTGTACAAGCCTGGTCTCCAACATATGAGAAAGATTGCTGGTTGTTAGAAAGAGTTCAAAAAAGGGCAACAAAAATGATTAATTGTCTTGGTAGTTTACCTTATGAAGATAGATTAAGGAAATTGGGTATGTTTTCACTTAGATATAGAAGGCTAAGAGGAGATCTAATTGAAGTCTTCAAATTTGTAAATAGTCAGCATTCTGGATATTTAAAGGGTATGTTTGAGTTCAATAGGGAAAATCGAGGTAGAGGTCATCAGCATAAACTCATTATGAAACAAAGTAGGACTAGGCTACGACAGTCATTTTTCAGTAGAAGGGTTGTAGGACATTGGAATATGCTACCAGGGGATGTCGCTGATGCAGTGACACTTGCTTCCTTCAAAATTAGATTAGATAAATACTTTACAGAGAAGGGATTAGTTCATAAATACTCGTGGGATTAGCCTTCTTTTATGCAGGTAGAGTAAGGTGATTTGAAGGGGCGAGACTGGTGGAGGGGGGGGGGGGGGGGTGGGGGGGGGGGGTGCAACCTCGGATGGGCCCAAGAGGCTCTTTGTTGCACTTTTCTTTTATGTCTTTATGTCTTTAAATGGACCAGCCATGCCAGGCACAGGCCAAGTCCAATTGAATTGCCTGCTTGTGCTTTCACCTATTAATGCATTCAATCAGAATACTGGGTTTGTTTATAGAAGGGTTGCCCTGGACCAACTCAACCTTGACCTGACTCAGACTTAACTGAAACCTGAAGTTGATCAATCATGGACCGGGGCGTCGCCACCATTGGGGACGCTAGGGACATTGTCCCTAGTAATTTTCAGTCCTTCCTAATAATGCCCCATGTTAAAATGCATGTGCACTTGGACTTGTCCCTACAAATTTTGAAACTGTGGTGATGCCATTGTGATCAGTGACATGTATGTGATCAGACCCAGTGATATGGTGATTGGAGGACTGCTCAAAACCTTTCAAATTTGATCATTTAATATGGGTAGTTGGAATCAGCACAATAATTAGCTAAAGCTGTGCGATACCTTGGGAGAGATGTGCAAACATTCAGTATATGAAGCCATGACAGGCTCCTAGAATTGCTTTGGAGCTGGGGTGTGGAGTGGAAAACTCTGACTAAAAATAAGTATAAAGAGTGGAAAATTAAACCAAAAAGCATGTGTACCAGGCTTTATCACGCAATTACCTGCTCACCAAAATTAGTTATTACCTATGCCAATTCTTACCTGTCTTTTCGTCCACAGGCTGTCCCCATCATTACATCCATAAATCAGTATCAGGTTTCCAATTATCCAATACATTTTAAAATAAGGAGTGGAAAATTCACAGTAAAACTCAGGAAAAAGAGTGGAAAAATAGTATCCATAGGCATAGGGTATCATTTTCAACCCAAATTTCCCAATGCTAGGACACTGAGCCATGAGGCTTGAGCTAAAACTTGTCCAATGATTGTTCATGTTTGTAAATTACTGTACAGGTACTTGCCGGAATTACTTTATTTTTGTACTGTACTGGAAAGTTTCTTTGTGTTTGCACTGATTAGTGATCAGTATTGTCTAACATTCATTCTGATAGCATAACGAGTGCAGGGTTAAGATGTGTCTGAGGTTATGGCAATTGCCATTACCAATTGTTTAACCCTCACCCTACAGGAGCTGTTATCACCTTCGCCCTATGGGGGGGGGGGCTGACAGGCCCCCTGTTAACTTCCAAACCAAGCAACTTAGAGCAATGCAGTAAGAACCAGCATGTTTCCTGCCATGAGAGGAATTTAACAGTATGCTATTTTTAAGTTTCAGGTCAACGGGTGACCTTCCAGGTCAAGTGAATGACCTCGGAATTATCACGTCCAGAACAACGATTTTGCTCTTCAGAAAACCTCAAAATTAGAAATTGATAAATGTAAATAAAAAGGCATGTTCCTAGACCAGTTTTGGCTCAGAAATACAGAAAAGGTAATTATTTGTTCGTATCTTGTCAAAAAATGTTTGTTTTCTTCAAATGACGTCATCAGTTTCTTACACGTAGGGAGCCATCACTCAGTCAAAAACGAAGATATTGCTTTGAAATTTGGTATGGGGATTGTCCATACTCAGTTCGCTCACATTTATTCCAGTGTTTCTAAAATCTTTGAAAAGTTTGATTTTGTGGGGATTTTTCCCAAAAAAAATACGTTTTATTTTTATTTAGGGGTCAAAAACCCAAAGTTTTGCAAATCCGAGATTGTCATTTTAAAGAGAATGCCATTTTGTATTTGGTGAAATGCGTTTGCAATTTCCTTTAAAACGCTGTTTTCTTCCATTTTTCAAATATTTATCGTTTTTCCACCAACATGACGTCATCAAAACAAGATTATCTCCCAAACTACTGAACCAATTTCAATTAAATTTTCACAGCTTACGTATAATTGTTGTAAACTCAGCTACCGACAATTTCAGTAAGATGCGCCACATGTGTAAAACGTTATTCAAGAAAAACATCAGGGGGGATGTCAGCCCCCCCCCCCCCTCCCGTAGGGCGAGGGTTAATGTGTGAACAAGTTATTATATATTGGTCAAAGGCACAATGGCACAAATGTGATTTGTTGAGAAATCTGTTTCACAAAATGCTAAAGCTAATCCCATTTGTCTTTTGTTAGGAATTATTAGATGATTACAAAAACAGCAAAAGTTGCTGATAATTTCTTTGAAAGCAGGGGATGTCAATTTTTGTATAGATTTCATGTGTTTTTCGGAGGATATGACCCTTCCACCCCTCCAAATCTGCTAGTTTAGTGTCTGATGTGATATGCTGAGGTGCTTTCAAGATGTCTTAGTGTATGACATTTTCCTCTAAAGTTGTCCATGTATGTGCTGAACTTGAACTTGGTAGGTAAGTACAGGAGCATTGCTATGCAATTTTGAGTTGGGTGGGGGGCAGCCAGGTGTTTGTCACCCCTCCCCACTCCAGTAAGGCTAATTTTAAATCCTGCTAATCTGGGGTGCGTGGTGCAGAGTGATTTTATTCATTTTGTATTTTCAATATGTTAAAATGTGTTATTTGTTGGCAATCTTTGACTAAGGAACATATTTGCCTGCTGGTGCACAATATGGCAGCACATTAGGATGTCATAGTACTGTGTGGCAGGCGGAAGCATTGCAAAAGCAGCAACATAGTTCACCAAGGCAATATTTTAAAACCTTATTCCTATGTCTGTCAGTACTATATGTTTTGTCTAGGAAAAATTGGCAAATTTGTAGAAGAAAAAAAAACTGGTGACAAACTTGTAGCTTCAGAATCCCAACGGTGACACACAGCTAGGGTTTCCCAGCCCTGAATTGCTCATCAAAATAAAAGACAGGATCATAAGCAGTGGCGGATCTACGGTTGGGCAAAATGGACAATTGGCCCCCCCAAACCGCCTGAAATACGCGAAAAATTAACACATTTCCTGATATAGAAGCAAATCTAAGCAACTTTTACTAAGGAAAGTTTGCTTTAAATCAGCTATCAACGCATAAGCAAGCGAAATCCGATGAGTTTTCTGAATTGTGTGAGACTTTTTGGAATTTTGCCCCCCAAACCCAAAACCTAGATCCACCACTGATCATAAGACACCTAATTGAGAAAAAATACAACTTTTGGCGAGTGATATGAAACAAATGATTCCTGAATATGTCACACGTAAATCATTACCAGTGTGCGCCAACGACGTGTACATAAATCATAATCGTTGAATATTGCGCATTGCAAATGTTACAATCATGTATATTTGACCTAGCTTACACACTGATTTGGACATTGCTCAGGGAACTGCAAGCTCATTCACGACCCACAGCAGAGTCCGCTGGCAGGCTTAGTAACATCTAGAAACAGTACATTAAACAACGATTGCACCAGCCTCCAACGTACAGTAGATCCCACGTGCATAGAGCCCAAACACTCGTGGCGCACTGGACCGAACCTACTGGCTCTCAGAATCTTCCGATGGGGTCGGCACACTTCATGGTAAAACTGCATCGCCTCTGCCACCCCGCTCGACCACGCGGTGAGGTCGGGCAATTGCTTCGCAGTCTCGTATATCACCGAAGAGAGCACCATCAGCGTGCGCGTCACGTTCATCTTGCGGCCATATACCGTCTCGGGCATGTACTGTTCGTCGAGTTTCCACAGGACTCTCGTGGAGGCGGCAAGTCGCTCCAGCCGACTCCGCAGGCCGGCCAACTCCGCAATGAACCGCGTCACTCTCGCCACAGAGAGATCTTCAGGGAACTGTGGTCTGATCTTGGCGTACCAAGCGCCACTGTCTACCACAACGATGTCCGGGCATCGGCCTTCTGCACAATCTGAGAGAAGCCAGTCCAAGCGTTCACGGAAACGGTCGTCGAGATACGGTCGCCACCAGAACTCGCTACGAAGCGCATCACCGGCGGCGATTCGTGTGCAGAAGACAACTGGTTTCGGAGCCACCACGTTGGCCTCGACGCATCCGACTGGCAACGTAGCCAGTTTGTGATGCGACGGGACGGCTTGCCGGAGCTTCTCCTTGGGGTGGAGGTAGTCACTGTAGGCGATAGCCACGTTGCCGGAACGCTGCAGCGGCTGCAGCTTGAGTCGCTCCGTCAAGGACTCGTGAAGAATCCTGATCCTGCTGTCGCCGAGGAAGACCACTCTCACGTCGCGGCCTCGCAGCTTCGCCAGCCTCCGCAGACCGTGCTGCAGCTCCAGGGGTGACCAGTGCATCTTCCGACATCGCTGGGGGTCTCCATCTTGTTCCCAAGAGAAGTGGATTTCACCCATCCGCAGCACCCGTCGACACTGCTGCCAACGCTGGTCCCAGCGGACCGCTGGTCCGCGGGAAGCAGGGCCAGCAGCCAGTGGCAGCAGCAGTGGTAGACGTGACGTATATAGAAGTAAGGCCAGCCTCACAGCGACAGCGGCGACCAACCCTATCCGGATATACTTGAGCTTCATGGCTTCAAGCTGTAATGAGGCGTCGAGTTTAGAAGCCTTGAAACGCTTCGATCGGATTCAGGAACAGCGTGGCCTCCGCTCTAGGCTTTTTCGGGTTCTTCTGATGTTCATCGTGTTATCGTGTGTTCAGTCATGTTCAGGTCTCCTGTTGAAAATAAATGAATCAATTTTCACGAATTGAGGGTCGCAACCACTAACTAGGCCGCCGTTGGGTGTATAAGTGATAATTTGGCTACCTTTGTATTCAATGTTTATGGATTGTTAAAGGGAATGTTTCACCTTTGTATTGGTTTTGAACTGAGACAGTCATTGTCTTTGGCCGCTATTGAAATGTCGAAAATGCTAAGTTCATTTTCCCCAAAACTTAGCCGTTTTTAAACAATTTAATTTTCCATTTGCAAAATGGGGTCTACGCTAGTGCCGCCGCTGATTGGCTGACAGCCACTTTGTCAGCCAATCAGCGGCGGTCTATAGCTCAATAATGACGTCATCATCCCAAATTTAAAACCTTAATTTGTATAAAGTTAAGTGACTTTTCGAGAGAAAAAAATATCACCATTGTTTTCATCAGCACTTACTTCAAATTTTCTTCTACAACCAGCTCTATTTGACAACTTTCAGTAAGGTGAAACATTCCCTTTAAGGATAGAAGGGAACAGAATCACAATAGACAGAGTGCAAGACATATTTCCATAAAATTTTCAAAAACATTACGAGAGAAGCCCGGAATTCGAAACTCGTTACCAAGTACTTGAGACCATTATACCACCATTATAAGCGTGGATCGCTTATCTACTTTAACTTGAAATATATCTGGGTAGGAATGTTTATGCAAAATGTGAATGTGTCAAAATGTTTATGCAAAATGTGACTAATGTACGATATATTTTGGTCTCGTCTGTCGATTTCATGTAATAATTTTTTTTGTGTGTGGAAAAAGGTGAATATTTGCCTTTTTAGTGCTATGGATTTTAACGTATATCTCGGCGATACAAAGCTTTCTAAAAAGCGCCTTATATCTTCTCGCAGCGGTGATCATATATCAATGTTGGTGCTGGGTGTCATGTTGTTGTCCTGCAGACCCGTAGCCAGGAGGGTGCACTGGGTGCTCGTGCACCCCTTGGGAGCTCTGCACCCTTTGACCTTAGACGGTGCACCCCCAGTAGTTAAGGTAAAGGACTTTCACAGTCAAGTAAAAACTATTGAGCACAAGCGGTTTTGAACCTTTCGCGTATAATCCATTAAGCAGGACACTTATCGGAACACTTATGTTCAACTACAGTATTTTATACATGTTATGACTTTGGTTTGGTAAATATATGCTATGTTTTGGTAAATATGTGCACCCTCTACGAATTCAGCCTGGCTACGGGTCCTGCCACCAAATAATATTTCAATAATTAGGTACCATGGACGTTCTTAGTGATGCGAGGTCAGATGAGTCATGGATATATCAGATTGGGAGCGTGTGCAAATAACAATGTTGCGTTTACGTGTACTATGGCACCCATGTTTAGTTATATCTCAGTCTCAAGTACGGTTGTCGCTGGCCTACGTGTGTCACTGTGTAAGGTATATAGGTATATGGGTGAATCTAACGTTGGAAGAATGAGGAAACACTGTTTAATTATGCAATATGATATGATAAGTACACTCAGGTACAGTGCAGCCTTGCGTAGGAGCCATGGACGACAGTTCAATGTTTAACTTGGCGTCTGGCGATATAAAATGTTTGCCAGGCACATTTTGTACTTGTATGCACACTCGAGATTGGGAAATTTCCATCACAAGAAGGACGGCAGGCTAGTGACCAAGAGATTGCGATTATTTTCATGTGGTTATAAATTGAACGCTGACTTGCCTGAAATAGAGATCGTCCATTAGGCAATATGCATATTGTAATATACTCAAACATGAAAAACACTTCGCTATCAGTAGGGACTAGTGGTGTCAATCGGTTACCAACATTTTGGTAACCGACAAAATGTTGTGACCGATTTGGTAATCGGTCGGTCAGGCTCAAATTTTTGGACACTTGTCGGTCAGCCTAATCTAAAAAAAAAATCACACCTTCACACATTATATCCAGCAAATTTACTCCAAATTCAATCAATTAATGTAAATACTAAATAGAACACATCATTATTATATCAAGATTGAAGATATTGCTCACAAGAGGAAGTGAAGTCCTGAAAAATATGTATTGTATAATTATACCATCTTAAATAGCATACGCCGCAAAATACGGCATACACAAACTAGTAACCAGTAACCACTAACCAAGCACAATAATGAAACACACAGTGCATAATGCACATTGATGATGATTGGTGTTGTGATGATGACCCTCGCCCTACGGGGTGGGAGCTTGACAGCCCCCCCCCCCCCTGAGGTTTTTCTTGAATAACGTTTTACACATGCGGCGCATCTTGCTGAAATGTTCAGTAGCTGATTTTACAACAATTATACGTATGCTGTAAATATGTCATTGGAATTGATTAAATAGTTTGGCGATAATCATGTTTTGATGACGTCATGTGGGTGGAAAACGATAACTATTGGAACAATCATAGAACAAAGAACTTTAAATCAAATTGTAAACGCGATTCAGCAAAGATACAAAATGGCATTCTTTTAAAATGGCAATCTCGGATTTCCAAACTTTGGGGTTTTTGACCCCTAAAATGTAAAAAAACTGTTGTTTTTTTAAATCGCCACAAAATCAAGATTTTCGAAAATTTTAAACAAACCAGAATATATGTGAGCGGACTGAGTATGGACAATACCCAAACCAAATATCAAAGCAATATCTCTATTTTTGACTGAGTGATGGCTCCCAAGTGTAAGAAACTCATGACGTCATTTTTTTAACCACTTTTTTGACTTTTTTGACAACATACGAACAAATAATTACCCTGTATGTATTCCTGATACAAAACTACTCTAGGAACATGCCTTTATATTTGCATTTATCAATTTATAATTTTGAGGTTTTCTGACAGCAGAATCGCTGTTCTGGATGTGGTCGATTCGAGGTCATTCACTTGCCCTGGAAGGTCACCCGTTGACCTCAAACCTAAAAATCGCATAGTTAGATTCCTCTCATGACCGGCAACATGCTGGTTCTTACCGCATTGCTCTAGGTTGTTTGGTTTGGAAGTTAACAGGGGGGCTGTCAGCCCCCCCCCCGTAGGGCGAAGGTGAAAAAGCTCCCGTAGGGCGAGGGTTAAGGGCGCTCCGACAACGAAGGTTACATGGCGTCCGATGTCCATCAATGCACATTCATGATGACTCAAGAAATAAATTACCCTTGTGATATTTCAAAAGTGAGGGTCGAACTACTTCATATATTTCAAAGAATGAGGTGTTACTGAAAAGACAAGGGAAATTATTAAAAATGACTAAGGGGAATTAAAAAAAGAACTAGGAAGCAGCCTGTATCACTTACGGCCATAGTTGTACCAATACACCAGCTTAACCCTATTTGTAACGGGAGGGGGGCGGATTCCGCCCCCCCCCCTCATGTTTTTCGCAGATATCTCCAGAACGGCTGGGAGCAGGCCCAATAAATTTTGGGACTTTTCATAGAATTGAATACCGCATTTGGAGTCAAAATTTTGAGTTCCTAACCTGAACAGAGACGGTTCCAGGGCACAGTTTTGGGTGGGTTCGGAGGCGACATTTGGCGATAATACGGAAATGCGACCTTCACGGGTTTCTTCCTAACTGTCTCAAGTATGAAAGCGTTACATCGGTTTACGGTGATTGCAACAAGTGCAAATTAGTTGATGTTAATGAAATATCATACAAATTACATGGCAGAGGCGGTTTCAGGGGCTTGAAAATGGGGGGTTTCCAGAAAGTATTCAATGCTTGGCGGGACTCCAATAGAGCGATGTAAGGGACATTTATAGCTATCAAGATGTAAAAGATAGCTTCTGCTTCCATTATTTGCATAATTTATTACATATAGAGTTTCAAGGGCGTGTTCAGGCACATGAAAAGGGGGTGACTGGCATGGTGATGACGATATGCCAGCGATAACGGCGCAATAGACGTTTAGCTTATAATGATATATGCACATATGAGGCCAGAAAAGGGAATAAAGTCCTTTTTGGCAGAGGCGCGCTCAGGAATGGAAGAAAAGGGGTCATATTATTGCAAGGAAACTAAGAGGCATGGGCGTACAATGACATAACATACTGCAGTTTTCGAATGAAACACGCACCACAGGCTACTCTACGAACGATTATAAGATATTAGACGAGTCCAGGTAGGGTAAAAAGGGGGTAGGCAGTATTAATTGAAGTTGTAGTGAAATAGTCACTGTTGACTAGTTAGTATCATAATAGCGGATAATATACTTATCAAAAGGTCTTGTGCCGCCCCAGTGTGGATCCTGGATACGCCTATTATGAAGTGAAACATGCAGAAAGGAACTATCTACGATCAGTAACATATTTATAGTGCTGGGTAGCAACTTGTCTGCGGTTAATATTTTTCCCAATTTGACCTAACTTTTTCACTAACCTGGTACCGCCTATGGCAAAAAAAGAAAGATTTATAACAGTGTTTTCTAATGTCACAATCACATACCATTTCATTTATCAAAAAACAACATAAAAAATGGTTTTATTACGTATTTACTTCACCCCCTTATTGAGTGACCTGCACACGCCTATGATTTTTGAATTTTCAATCGTCACCACCATATATCAATTTCCAATTCAATCTCTATCGATTCCTATTGGTTGTGTTAAAATCAGTCGATAAACATGAAAGCTATGTTGGATCAAAAATACCACTAAAATTTGTAGTTTTTGCCCCCCTGTTGCCCCCTATCCAAAATTTAGATTTGTTTAATTATTTAGAAATGTAGATCGTGTTGAGGGGAAGCAAACACCGTTTCATTTTTGAAAATCAGACGGGTAGATCTCGAGATCTCCGGGGGGGGGGGGGGCGGAATCCGCCCCCCCCCCCCCCCCCCCCTGTTACAAATAGGGGTAGCCAGGAGCCTGTTACAAATAGGGTTAAGAAGCAAGCACAAACTAGTAACCAAACCACTAACCAAGCACAATAATGCAATGTAACGCACAATGTACATTCATGATGTGACTGAAGAAATGAATAATCCTTATTCCTTGCGCTATTTCACAAGTGAGGGTAGAACCACTTCATATACCTATTTCAAAGAATGATGCATAACATAATAGACAATAGTATTAGGTAGCCTTACTGGAGGTGTTGCTGACAAGACCAGGTAAATTATTCAAAGTGACAAAGGAGAATTAAAAAAGAACTTAAGGAGGCAGCCTGTGGCCATGTATCACTATGACCAAGGTAACTTAATAACACTTATGGCCAAAGCACCAAGCACGTGTTGAACCAAAAATAGGCTGACTAAATGCCTGCGCCACGAATGTCGTTCAGAAATTGTTATTGTATTTCTTATATTTCTTCCTAAGATTAAGATCTACTAAATTTCAATGCTGAAGTATAAAATAGAAATATTCCTGAATTGTTTTCATATTTTTATTTTGTTTATACAGCAGGATATATTCAAAACAAACAACATAAAGGTTCAATAACACACGTTATTATTAATTTTGTTGTTATTTACATCCTTCGCTTTTTGAAGGATATGGCTTCATTGGGATAAATATGGCAGTACCGCATGGAAGCAACTCGGCGCAGTGGTAAGAGTAAGATACTTGCCTTCTGTGCCGTGGACCATTTTCTATAAATACTGGCTACTTTTTGGCAGATAGATAACTGCAGATAACTCTCATATCCACACAGGATATGATGGTAAAACGTACTCGAGGTTGAAACAGTGACACCGATTCTATTGTAGTGATTGTACAGTACCGATTCTATTGTAGTGATTGTACAGTACCAATTCTATTGTAGTGATTGTACAGTATTTAGTATTTATAATCTGTGTAAAGAGTTGACATGCAGTTTTGTTAGGTAGTCTAGTGGGTGACGGGTGGGTGGGGTGTCATTATGCACTTGCAGTCAATATATCAAATGTTAAATCATTCCTGAATCCTGCCCAATGTTAAGGACAGTTAGGAGAAGTTAGGGGAGTCATACGCCCCTCCAACTTTCGCCAGATAAAATGTATTTCTTCCTATGTATGCATTTATGTAATATGTATTATGCTGCAAATTAATATGAAATGATTGAGGTCACATTTTTCCATCCTGTTTTCAATGTGCTACTGCTTTTGGTCTTGCATGCGGCATCCACTACTTTGCTTTGTAACTGTATTTTTTTATCTCACAATTACACTGTCTTTTTGGAAACTGTACATGTGTGTTTTATGCAGACTTGTCAATTATTCATATTTGTCATGAGTCGATTCACAGTGATTCACGAACCATAATGAATGATTCAATCATGATTCAATCATGATTCAATCATGATTCAATCACTCAACATTATCATAATAAATGATTCAATCATGATTCAATCACTCAACATTACCATAATGAATGATTCAATCATGATTCAATCACTCAACATTACCATAATGAATGATTCAATCTTGATTCAATCACTCAACATTAAAGGGAAGTGTCGACTCCTTTGTCTAACTCCTTTGATTTTGAATGTGCGACTCTAAGATTTTATGAGCGTGATAGGGAGGTCATGCTCTACATGTGTGCCAATTATCAGGCACATCAGAATAGTCTGCTGTTTGACCTTAAACATATGACCTGCTCTAACTCCTTTGATTTTACATATGCGACTCTAAGATTTTACCAGAATGATCACTAGGTCGTGATCTATTTGTGTACCAATTTTGAAGCCAATCCAAATAGTCCGCGAATGTTTTTCCGAATGTGAATGTGAATGTGAGGCAATTGGACACGCGTGTTGTTTATTTTGATTATAAAATGATATTTATAATATGTATTATAATTGCAAATTCCAAGTTCCAAAAGCATTAATGACTTTACGTTTCACTTTTTTTAAGCGAATAGAGCATTTATTTTGATTTTGCATTAGGTATTATTTTTTATAAAGCATGATGTGGAATAAGGCGGCGCCGATGCGACAGTGATATTTGGGACATGCGGAGGTCATGCAAATGTGTGTTTATGATTTAGTTTTTGATATGGTATAGCCTAGAAATTAGGAAAAGGTGGGTACCTTTTGATAATTTTTCGTGTGAAAAAGGTGTGCGTGTACTGTGTGGTTTATGAACCAAAGTATGAGTTAGTTACCTTTTCTAAGTATTTAGGTACCTACCCCTAACCCTGCCAGTTCCAAGGTATTCACCTAGTTAGGGCTGATTGAACAGTGGCTTTGTGCCCACTGCAGTTGGACACAAAGCCTCGCTTTCTTTACGCATAGATTAATTACAGGCTACAGCTCAGGACACAGAGCTCATATAATTGGCCATTAAGTGCCTGGTTTGCCCACAGGGCACAGATGGATGCTAGGCCGCTGGCATATTTTGTGGACAGTTTATGCTGTTCGACCAAAAAAGAATGATTCTTTGAGCAATGAATGATTCAATCAGCCTATTTTCTCTGTATGAATGATTCAATCAGTGACTCACAACAGGTTTGCGCATGAGGTGAATCGATTCATGAGTCATTCATTTGAAATAAGAATGATTCAATCAAAAGTAGTCGATTCACATTGAATCATTGACAAGTCTGGTTTTATGAAGTATGGTGTTAAACAAAACCATGTTTGCTAGTGTGTATCAATATAAGTATACAATTTGCAAATCGGTCAAATTTTGGACATTTTTGGCTTTAACCTAAATCAGTCGGTACTTGGTCAACCAAAATGCCTCCCATTCGGTATCGGTTTGGTATCGGTCAGTTTAGAAAAAAAATGACATCACTAGTAGGGACAGACCATTTATTGCAGTACGCAATACGCATTAGATTCGCAATTTATGTTCTTTCAAAAAGCCCCACATATAATACAAGATCCCCCAGACGGCCAACACGAAATCAACCACCTCGTGACGTCACACGCCACACCCACATGCAGCCGGCCTCCTATTGGCTGGCGGGCATGCCATGACAATTCGTAATAGACACTTCGGGAATACGCGACCCGGTTAGGAAAACTTCAAAGTGTGACCTCAGGTCAAGGTCATTTGGTGACCCAGGTAGATCATGTTGCATATGGAGCAATGCACCTTGATGACACAAACACAGATGTGCCATTCGCACGTCTCTTTATTCGAACAAGAGTTATTGGCAAAAAGGTACTGTTGACCTCATATGACCTTGTAGAGGTCACTGCGCAACAATTGCACCTAGGTCATCAATAATGTGTTGAAATAGCGCGGGATTCTGAAGGAATTGACCTGATCTAATGCATATTATCTGAATAGAAAGCATTTGTATATTTTCCCATTGACTTATAATGGGAAGGTCACGAAATTTACCTGACCTTAGGTCACCAATATAAAACACGAGATAAACGAATTGTAGTTATTTATGGCCTTATGAAATCCTGTAAGTTTCAAATTTATCGGACAAACACTGTGGCTTTTGCACGACCACAAACATTTGTGGAGGTAAGATCACTTGACTTGACCTGACCTCAGATGACCTGGAGTCAAACAAATTACACAATGTGGGTAATTGATGCCAGAGTGTGTGTTCTGTAACCAAAGTGATTAGGAACAATGTTTTGGCTGAAATTGTTTTTGTTATGAGCGACATTCTAATATTTTTTTTTGCCATCGAGAGTGGCGGACATCAATCAGGTCATAAGACGAACTATTTTCTGGTCATGACATCATGAATATATACGCTGAATATTTGTTTTTTTTTGCGGAGTTCGTGAAGAAAACTTATTGCTTATTTTCGGTAGCATTGAGTTGTGTCTTATGGTCACAGCATGCCTTAACCCTATTCCCTGGGGGGGGGGCAGATTCTCCCCCCCCCCGGTAGTTTTTCACTTGCCGCTTCTAAACCGTTAGGCCTAGCGTCCTGAAACTTTGTGACTTTTCCCCAAATTAAATGGCGCGTGTTGTGTAAAATTTTCTAAAAAAAACGATCCAGCAGAGGCGGTTCCAGGCTCCTGTTTTTGGGAGGGTGTTACGAATGCGGTTTTGCGGCGCATACTTCCTTCGTGGTTTGCAGTGCAATAAATGCGTCAGAAACAATTCCAATGCAATATGCATCATATATACTGGGATTGTACATACTTGTGGGGCAGAGGCGCACTCAGGATAAAAAATGGGAGGCGATACACACCCTCAAATTAGGTCCAACTTCAAATTGTAAGATGATAAAAGCGTTACGCGCATGGTGCTCCCCATGTTTTTCCTGGATCCGCCTATGCGCAATATATTAAATTTAACAAATTTCAGCATATAATGACCACATGTGACGTTCATGACGTCCCAAACAATCACGAACAGCACATATTTTTTTTCAGAAAATCCCTCCATTTTACATTCCCTGAATACGCCTATGATTTTGTATTGTGTTTTTGTCTTTTGATATATTAAAAACAAGTACATTTGAAGCTCAAAAACGTTTGGGGCATGAAAATCGGTCGTGCCCATGGATGGAATGACCTTTAAAAAAACACCCAAAATTTTCGGATTTGTTGCCCCCTGGCCCCCCATTTTTGAAAAAAAAAATCGGGCTCCTAAAAGAGAGATCTTATCATGACGCATCGAATGGCGCTTTCCCCATCAAAATCGACCGAGAGGTTCTCAAGATCTCTGGGGGGGGAGGGGGGGGGGCAGAATCTGCCCCCCGCAGGTTAACGTAATTCTGGCCGCCCGCAGGGAATAGGGTTAAGGAACAGTTCGAAACCATTGGCAATACAGTACTGGTCGCAGTATGCTTAATTAAGTCAGATTTTTTGGTTAGATGTGATTGAGTTTCAACCTATCACCATGTTCTTTCCAACAGCGAAATATCTTCAAGTCAATTATGTAGGCTCGAGCTCGTAAAAAACATATATGTTTCAAGCATTAAAAGGATGGCACACAACCCGTGTAAACATCTAAAATGGTATTATTTTGCTCAGAAACTAAAATAAACACCTCGGTCAAAATTAGCTGAACAACAGTCATTTCTCTTCTCATAGGCCCGTATGCCCATTTTAATAAATTTTGCGATGAAGAAAATCATAGAAAATCCTAAATCCAAATTTAAAAGAGTGAAATAAGGCAGAAGTAAATTTTGAGTTATGTTAGTACAAGTTACCGGATGAGCTGTTCTATCAATTGCATAAAGTAACAGCCTGTTTCAGCGTCACCCTATTGTATTGTATTGTATTAAACAATTAAAACACTCCATTTTAAAATGGCTATTCCGAGTGTCGGTTCAGGGTTAAGAAGTTCAGGGTTAAGATGTTAAGATTTTCAGGGTTAAGATGTTAACAGACACTCGGTATACAACACACAATAAGATCAGATGGATACAAAAGTGCACACGGGCTATAGAAAATAAAACACACGCACACACACACGCAGTCACACACTCATTTTCCTCGCTTCACACAACTAAAAGTGCGGACACTGCACGCTTAAAAGCCCCCAAGGATAAATCGCGAATCTCCAGCGGGAGGCGATTATATACCTGCGCCGTACAAAAAAAAAGAAGGCGCCGCCTGCCTGCTTCGGTTCTCGCGCGCGGGAGAGCCAGATCTGCGTCCTGCCGGGTGGTTCGAGAGCGAAGAGCAGAGTTGACCTGAAGCTGAGAGGAAAGAGCCACTGGCTCTTTCCCTGGGGGGGGGGGCAGAGCCAGTGGCTCTGCCCCCCCCCCCCCCCGAATGGTGCAGCGAATTTTGTGCAGAAAATTTAATGAGTGAAGTTCGTACAACTGGCGGGCGGTAGGCCAGCCCAGTTCGTCTCGCACGTCCGATATGTGGTCAAATTTGCGTCGGCCAGAGACAACGCGCAGCACAAAATTGAGGATCTTTTGGAGGCGCTGTATATTTTTATCTGACCCGTTTCCAAAGACAGCAAGACAGTATCGGACGTGCGAGAGGACCAAGGCATTGACCAGAGTAGGCAGAAGGTCGGGCGGGATCTGATGACGCACGTGGGACAGGCCGATGAGGATATCGTTGCATTTTTGACGAGAGCAGACACGTGAGAGTCCCAGGTGAGGTGCTTGTGTCCTTTAACCTATGTGCACATTGGTTAAAGGATCCTACTGTATCCCTTAACCAATGTGCGTGAACTTGATTCAACTTCACTAGCAATATCACTCCTTTCACTGAGCCAATGCAATGCCACTGTCTCACCTCTGGAGAAGGAAATAACCTCACTGAAGCCAGCAGACAACTGATCGTATTGTTCTTTGCGCCGGTGGCAACCGGCCTTAAGCTCCGCCCATTTGCTCCACTCTGACCAACCACAGCAGCTCCAAGTGAGGCGACAAATTGGCAAAGCTGTGCCGATGTATCCATGGAGACGAATACATTTCAGTTGGTTAAAACTAAATAAATATAACTACATATCAGCTGGATTCGTTACAGATTTACAATATGATGCGTCATTCATAGATAGTGTAGCGATCCATTAACACCTTACCGTTTGTGGAGCCTATGTCGCCGATGGCGCCGTTAGCTGGTAGCAAATACCTACCGACCTGCCTGCCACCTACCGGCCGTCTCTGGAAACTACACCACTGACTCTCATGCGGCGGCGCCCGCCTTCCCAGTGCAGCCTTCATAAATTAAATGGCCATCAGTGCTTGTAAAAGCTGCTTAAGTTATCGTTCACGCAATCAATTCAAAGTACAAGTAATTGAGTTTGCGTTTGATTTAACCCGCGCGGCGCTGGGGTCTCCAGCCGAACGCGCGGCGCTGGGGGGTAAATTTTACCCCCCTCGTATCTTCCGAACCAATAACCGCAGCGAGACGCGCAATGCGGCGATCGCAAGCTCTCAACGAGAAGAATCGAATGCATACTCGAAATTCTTAAAATAAGGTCACATGTCAGGTCACAGTCAGGTCAAGTGTCAAAATTTAAGTATTTGACTTTTTGGGATATACTTTCTATCCAAAGCCTTATATTGCAACTATTATCTCACAAAGTGCTCCAGAATGCATAATGCATTTCCCGCATAAGTAAAAGTGAAATTGTAAGCAAAGGTCAAGTTCAAGGTCAGGTCACAAAAGGTCACAGGTCTACGAAAGCCATGCGACACATGTTTTATGGGTTATTTTACACGTATAATTCGATAGAAGCATCCATTTTCACAGCCTGACCCATATAATGGCCCTCAGGTCAAGGTCAGGTCACAATAAGGACAAAATTTGAATTTTAAAAATATAAATAACCATTGCATGTTTCTAGACTAGTTTTGTCTTAGAAATACAGTGGTGACATATATTTGTCTGTATCTGGTCAGTAAAAGCCAGAAAACGCAATTAAAAGAAATTACGTCATGAGTTACTTATACTTAGAGAGCTATAAGTCAGTCAAAAATAAAGATTTTGCTTTCAAATTTGCTTTGAGCATCGTTGATACTCGGTTCTCTAATATGTCTTCCGGTTTTTTGAAAATCTTCAAAAAGACTTGTGGAAATTCTTCCCAAAACAATTTTTTTGTTGCATTTTCGGGTCAAAAACCCAAAATTTTGAAAATCCGAGATAGCCATTTTAAAGACAATGTTACTTCCTTTCTTTTGACGCCTTTTATTTGCGATTTGCATCAACACGCTATTTTCTACGATTTTTCAAACATTTAACATTTTTCACCAAAAATGACATGGCATGACGTCACTAAGACTTCATTATCTGCCAAAAAAAAAATCACGTTTTTTTTAAAATGGCAGAAGACGTAGAATTGATGCACCATAAGCTACCGTAAGTTTGACTTTGATATCTGTCATAGTCGTCAAGTTATGGAGACAATCCGGGGGGTAACATTTACCCCCCCCCCCCAGCGCCGCGCGGGTTAAGAGAGCGTCATCTTTACCGAGTTCATAATGATCGTTGGTCAGCATTCAACTACTAATATATGTTTTCACCTTTATTTGAGACTGAAGTAAGTACATGCCCAGTTGCCCGCAAAGCTAGATAATTCGTCAATATTGTGTACATTTTTAAATGACTTAAAATGGTATTCGGTGTCTACAGCACAGCATGCATATGCTGGAAACAATGCATTGCCATAGCAGAGTTGGACGGGGTTCCCCGCCTTCCACCGAACATATATAGGTGAATTGTTATACCTAGGTTAATTGTTTTCAGTTTTGGTAGTATATTTCTCAATTTTGATAACGGCAATGTGTTCAGCATAATAACCGAATCAGATTTTGCTGAATGCGAAATGATTGTCATGTAAGAAGTTCTTGATTGCAAACTTGCCACTTCTTTTAAGTGTTAACCTAATAACAACCTCCTGACGGTCAATGGGCTCTGCATTGGTCCTTGCCACCGGATATGGACACACCTTGTGCCAGTGTGCCCAGGTAGGACCTGGCGTGCGAATGGAGCATTCGTGTCGAGCGTCGGTCGGAATTACTAATGTTTCTTGCGATGTCCGATAGACGCCGCCACCCATCGTCGTGTGCTTGCTCAGTAGCGCCACCTATATCGAACGCGTCTCGGCAACTCCAAGTTGTCGGCACTAGCTGTTCACTAGCGAAGGAGATCCATAAATGCAGTGGAGCAACCATAGGGTCAAGAGGTCGGCTGACTGACCTCACGGGGATATCTGGGGGTTGCCCGCGCTGTCGGTGTGCTATGCGCTGGCTCGGAGGAGTGTTGCTTTGTGACTGAAAAGCGATACACGTGGATTTTGAGGGAAGTGACGATCATGTGCACATTATGGAGAACCAGAGGTGCAACAAATGTATAGGCTGTCCCCAACACACTTTCAGAGCACAAAATATGTCACAACACGTGACAACATCAAAATGGGGTCCTGCAACTGGTTGTTTTTAGAATCCTAAGTTAGATGTGTTCAGGTAATGAAGATGCTTCAGAAGTTGTAATTTATATTTTCAAGAAATGGTTCAACATCTTGACTTTCCAGAGACAACACACCAAGAAGTTAACAGAGACAGCAATGTTGCAACAACAACAATCATATGAGAGATCTTATATAAAACTGAATCAAAGTTGAGCAAATACTGTTTGTGGTCATGTACAAACTGATACCATGACAAATCTAGTATTATTATAAGCAGGTACCTACCAAGATTGGATACCACTCCACTCAGCGTCAGCAGAGATACAATAAATAATTATCAAATACCCATAATAACTAAGATTTTCTATGGAATGGCATTATACTGTTCTTATGTCAGAGCGGGAATCAGGAATAAGGATGGTTTGGCGACAGTGAGGAGACAGCATACAGTCAATGTTGTAGCTTATGGTGTACCTAAATGCTTTCACTTCATTTTAATAAGCTAGTTCAATTTGTATTTGATTTTGCACATTTGTTTTATGAATATCATTTCTTGCTCCAAATTGGACAGTCCAAAAATTGTATAGGTTTGACATTCCTTCCATCTCTTATTGTTGTGGTTTAGGTGGTTTGTTGTGCTTCTGCTCTTGAAATGTTCCTAACACAAATGTTGCCGTTGCGCGCCGGACGCGGACATTGGTCGTCGAGCGACGCTAGCACCACGCTGCGGACGCCGGGAGAACTAAACCGTTTAAATGGAGATATTTGTTAAAAATACCAACAAAGTACTTGTTCACAATCCACCGCATTACAACAAAAAAAATCGAATAAATCTGTATCTAACAAAAATATGTATGTTATCGGATCATCCCTTATTCCGGGACCGTCACCAGAAAATGGGGCACCACAATTGAAGCTATTGTAGATGGCGCTGATGATCAACTGCTACCAAGCGGATCGGCGGCTGTGAGTGTAGGGCGCATTGTTTACGGCGGAGTTTTGAAGGGGTTATAGAGTGGTACAGATGTGTTCAAACTTAAACGAAATGTTGTCTATGAGTGTATTCGAAACCTGAAAGCATGTCTCGCGGAGGTCAATCGTTTGACCTCGGGAGGTCAGAGTGCCCGCGAGGTCAAATATCGGGCATCGCATATATTTGACCTTTTCCCTTAAAGGAAATAGTTCACCGTCAACATGGGGTTTTTAACTGAAATAGCAGTTTTGTAGCCCGTGTTGAGAAATCCCTATATGCAACTGTTCCTGTCTGAAAAGACTCTCCAGCCGAAGATATTTGACTTTTTGGCGAAGGAATACGGCGCATATATGATATACCGTACCATCTGAAAGTGCCAGCACTGCATGGAGCATGCGCAGACCAATAACGCACACCATAAACTTAATAATGTACGACCTTCTGTCCTGAATTGGCGCGATGTATGACGATTTTTGAAAAGAAAAAAAGAAACTGTATTAACAAAATATAATAAAATCCTGTTCTGATAAATTTTCCGAAGGTGAACTATTTCCTTTAAAGGAAATAGTTCACCTTCAACATTAGTTTTAAACTGAGATAGCAGTTTTGTAGCCCGTGTTGGGAAACCCCTATCTGCAAGTTTTATTGACTGAAAAGACTCTCCAGCCGAATATATTTGAGGTTTTGGCGAAGGAATGCGGTGCTGGCGAAAGAATGTTGTACTGGTTCTAGCCCGGGCAGAGGCTATACCATCAGCCAATCAGCTTCCAGCTGGTGCTAGCAAGCGAATCGCCGGCCGCCGGTTGGCACATCTCCAATGCGAGTCTATCTTCACGCGACTACTTTCGAATCTGATTGGCTGAACCATTTTTTACATTCGCGTGACGTC
Source organism: Chirona hameri (assembly GCA_036785665.1). NCBI lineage: Eukaryota > Metazoa > Arthropoda > Thecostraca > Balanomorpha > Balanidae > Chirona > Chirona hameri. Next base: position 44,018 of record JAXIVJ010009913.1, read on the forward strand.
AGGACTCTGACTCAGAGAGTATGCATATAGTTTTGATAAACAATACAAATTTACGGCCTTCTGTCCTGAATCGGCGCGATATAAGGCCATTTTTGACAATATAAAAATAAATTGTATTACAAAATATGATCTAATCGTGTTGGGTAAAAATTTTCCTAGGTGAACTATTTCCTTTAAGTACTTAATACTTATCGAAGTCGTTTCAACGGATAAATGTTTCCACCAGCCTATAGACAGCGCACAAAGAGTGATCTGACCGCCCCTAGTCACCGGTTGACCTCAGGGAACCCATTAAGAGAACCCACAACAAAGTTACCATTATGGCCTATGGGAGCATGACGGGGTACCGCATATTTGTATCTCTCCAAATGCACTTAGAGAACCCATCTACTACCATCGCCTTCCCTTTATCCCACCGAAGGTGAACAACGCAAGACTTGACCTATCCAGGTCACCGTTTGACCTTAGGTCACCTGGAAGGCGCTAATATCCATTTAACGTGCCGTCCAAATACTTATTTGTTGTTTACCGGCCGATTGTGTTCAAACTTATACAAAATGTTGGTGTCTGGGTGTATTCGAACCTTGAAAGCATTTATCACTGAGGTCAATCGTTTGACCTCAGGAGGTTAACCCTATTTGTAACAGGGGGGGCGGATTCCGCCCCCCCCCCCCCCCCCTCATGTTTTTCGCGGATATCTCCAGAACGGCTGGGAGCAGGCCCATTAAATTTTGGGACTTTTCATAGAATTGAACTCCGCATTTGGAGTCAAAATTTTTAGTTCTTAACTTGAACAGAGGCGGTTCCAGGGCACAGTTTTGGGTGGGTTCGGAGGCGACATTTGGCGAAAATACGGAAATGCGATCTTCACGGTTTCTTCCTAACTGCATCAAGTATGAAGGAGTTACATCGGCTTACCGTGATTGCAACAAGTGCAAATTAGATAATGTTAATGAAATATCATACAAAATTGCATGGCAGAGGCGGTTTCAGGGGCTTGAAAGGGGGGGGGGGGGTTCCAGGAAGTATTAAATGCTTGGCGGGAAGCCAATAGAGCAATGTAAGGGGCATTTATAGCTATCAAGATGTAAAATATAGCTTCTGCTTCCATTATCTGCATAATGTATTACATATAGAGTTTCAGGGGCGTGTTCAGGAACATGAAAAGGGGGTGACTGGCATGGTGAAGACGATATGCCAGCGATAACGGCGCAATATACGTTTAGCTTATAATAATATATGCACATATGAGACCAGAAAAGGGAATAAAGTCATTTTTTTGCAGAGGCGCGCTCAGGAATGGAAGAAAGGGGGTCATATTATTGCAAGGAAACTAAGAGGCATGGGCGTACAATGACATAACATACTGCAGTTTTCGGATGAAACACGCACCACAGGCTACTGTACGAACGATTATAAGATAATAGGCGAGTCCAGGTAGGGTAAAAAGGGGGTAAGCAATGTTAATTGAAGTTGTAAATGAAATAGTCCCTGTTGACTAGTTAGTATCATAATAGCGGATAATATACTTATCAAAAGGTCTTGCGCCGCCCTAGTTTGGATCCTGGATACGCCTATGATGAAGTACAACATGCAAAAAGGAACTATCTATGATCAGTAACATATTTATAGTGCTGGGTAGCAACTTGTCTGCGGTTAATATTTTTCCCAATTTTACCCCCCTTTTTCACTAACCTGATACCGCCTATGGCAAAAAATATGATTTATAACTGTTTTTTCTCATGTCTTAATCACATACCATTTCATTTATCAAAAAAAAAACATAAAAATGGTTTTATTACGCATTTACTTCACCCCCATATTGAGTGACCTGCACACGCCTATGATTTGTGAATTTTCAAACGTCACCGTCATATATCAATTTCCGATTCAATCTCTATCGATTCCTATTAGTTGTGTTAAAATCGGTCGATAAACATGAAAGCTATGTTGAATCAAAAATACCACTAAAATTTGTCGTTTTTGCCCCCCTGTTGCCCCCCTATCAAAAATTTAGATTTTTTTATTATTTATAAATGTAGATCGTGTTGAGAGGAACCAAACACCGTTTCATTTTTGAAAATCGGATGGGTAGATCTCGAGATCTCCGGGGGGGGGGGCGGAATCCGCCCCCCCCCCCCCCTGTTACAAATAGGGGTAGCCAGGAGCCTGTTACAAATAGGGTTAATTAAAGAGTGCCTGCGATGTCAAATCTTGGGTACCGCATGACTTTTTCCTTCAAGTACTTACCGAAGTCGTTTCAACGGCTAAATATTACCACCAGCCTAAAGCCGTGCACAATGCAAGACTTGACCTTTCCAGGTCACCGTTTGACCTCAGGTCACCTGGAAAGGCGCTAATATCGATTTAACGAGCCGTCCAAATACGTATTCGTTGTTTACCGACCAATTGTATTCAAACTTACCTTCGGTGGGTTAAAGGGAAGGCGATGGTAGAAGAATGGTTTCTCTAAGTGATTTTTGGAGATAAAAAGCATTCGGTACACCGTCATTCTCCCATAGCCCATAATGGTAACTTATGTTGTTACCTGAGGTCAACCGGTGACCAGGGGCGGTCAGATCACTGATTGTGAACCGTCTATAGGGTAGTGTGAATATTTAGCCGTTGAAACGACTTCGATAAGTACTTTAGGGGAAAAGTTATGCGGTAACCGATATTTGACCTCGCAGGTACTATATAACCTCCCGATGTCAAACGATTGACCTCAGCGGTAAATGCTTTCAGGGTTCGAATACACTCATAGACACTAACATTTCGTATAAGTGTGAACACAATCGGCCGGTAAACAATGAATACGTATTTGGACGGCTCGATAAATTGATATAGCGCCTTTCCAGGTGACCTGAGGTCAAACAGTAACCTCGAATTGTCAATTCTTGCGTTGTGCACCTTCAGTGAGTTATAGGGAAGGCGATGGTGGTGTAATGGATTCTCTGTGATTTGGGCAACAAATTATGCAGTACCCCATCATTCTGCCATAGGCCATAATGGTAACTTATGTTGTCACTGTCACCTGAGGTCAACCGGTGACGAGGGGCGGTCAGATCACTCTTTGTGCACCGTCTATAGGTTGCTGGAAGTATTAAGTCGTTGAAACGACTTCGGTAAGTACTTTAGGGGAAAAGTTATGCGGTACCCAATATTTGACCCCGCGGGCACTCTTTGACCTTCCAAGGTCAAACGATTGACCTCAGCGAGAAATGCTTTCAGGTTTCGAATACACTCAGACAACACTTCGTATAAGTGTGAACACATCTGTCCCTTCAAAACTCCGCCGTAAACAATGCGCCCTATACTCTGACGCACAGACGCCGGTCCGCTTGGTAGCAGTTGATCATCAGCGCCTCTAGCGGCGGGAAATATATTGTGGTGCCCCATTGATGGACCAGACGGGATTGTCGCGATGCCATTAATGAAGTTTGATCCCTTTATGGAAAGACTCGTTCCTATTTACAAAATACCATACCACGCGACACTACATTAAAATGTTTTTGTTTAATTCTGCATCACTTTTGACAACATTTATTTTAATTTCGAACAGTCGCTTTGCGTCGGAAATCAGACATGCAGTTTTGTGGAATTTCTTGTTGCTTTGAAAATCAAGCAAAACAAACCACCTTCTAACAGCCTATGGACTTAACCACCTATGGACGCGCCGCGCGCGCGGCCATTAAAGGAAATAGTTCACCTTGGATTTTTTTTTACCAAACACGATTTTATATTTTGTAATACATTTTTTTTTATATTGTCAAAATTGGCCTTATATCGCGCCGAATCAGGCCAGAAGGCCGTACATTTTTATTGTTTATCAAAACTATATGCATACTCTCTGAGTCAGAGTCCTGACGTCACGCGAATGTAAACAATGGTTCAGCCAATCAGATTCGAAAGTAGTCGCGTAAGGATAGACTCGCATTGGAGATGTGCTAACCGGCTGCCGCGGTTCGCTTGCTAGCACCAGCTGCAAGCTGATTGGCTGACGGTATATATATAGCCTCTGCCCGGGCTAGAACCAGAACAACATTCTTTCGCCAGCACCGCATTCCTTCGCCAAAAACAATCCAATATATTCGTCTGGAAAGTCTTTTCAGTCAATAAAACTTGCAGATAAGGGTTTCCCAACACGGGCTACAAAACTGCTATCTCAGTTTAAAACTAATGTTGAAGGTGAACTATCTCCTTTAAGGCACTTTAGGCAGTGCCTAAACAAAGTTCAGACGCTATGCTTGCACTGTTTTGTAAGTTTCGTTGACTAAAATCATAGGATAATACTACCGAAAGTTTTCCTGACATACATATTTTGCGTTCAAATGGCAACAAATTGACCACGCTAACCTATGCAGAGTAAGACTGCGTACTAAGATTTGCATGATTACATGCTTATGATACAGTTTTAATTTAGCTGCATTCGTGCTTGGTAATCCGTATCAAAAACAAAGGGTGCCAAAGCGGCGAAAACTTTGGCACTAAGGTACGCTTAACCCACCTTAAGCCAAAGTGTTTGGCTAAGTCTTAGCTAGGACTAGTATATGGCCAATATTTTTGGCAGAAATGATAATCGTATGTCAATTGATATGGCCTCACCACCTGCGCTCAGCGCAAGCAAGCAGAAGCAAATGCTCGTGTGCAATGTTCATCGTGCGTGGGGATGAAAGTTGGCGGCGCCCGCATCTCTTGCTCGTTTCGTGTTTCTGAATCAGTGATCTCATGTCAACAACGGAGAATAGATTATGTTGATGGCTGTTATGAGCATTATGAGAGTTACTTTATAAATCGTGTTTATATAGCCTTTGCTCATGGTAAAGTAGATAAATTCGAAAATTACAAAGAGAGATATATTAACTAATATTTCACCATTGCGGCTTCATCAGAGTTAACACAATTCAAACACAGTTTTCCAACCATCTGATATGACACGTGACCCTTATTTATACACAGCTGCCAAAAGAAAAGTGACCACACTTTATAATTATTGTTTATATAGCCTTTGCTCACGTTAAAGCAGACACATTCGAAAAATACAAAGAAAGATACAAACTAACACTTCACCATTGCAGCTTCATCAGAATTGATGAAACCGCAATGGTGAAACACCAGTAAATCTCCCTGCATTGAACAGGACCCCTCCACCTCAACACGAGCAAAGGCCATCCAAACGAATTACACAGCTGCATCACTCACATATTTACAGTCATTTACAAACAG
>JAXIVJ010009914.1:0-49242 GCA_036785665.1 Chirona hameri
TAAAAAGGGGGGTAAGCAATGTTAATTGAAGTTGTAAGTGAAATAGTCACTGTTGACTAGTTAGTATCATAATAGCGGATAATATACTTTTCAAAATGTCTTGCACCGCCCCAGTTTGGATCCTGGATACGCCTATGATGAAGTACAACATGCAAAAAGGAATATCTACGATCAGTAACATATTTATAGTGCTGGGTAGCAACTTGTCTGCGGTTAATATTTTTTCCCAATTAACCTCCCTTTTTCACTAACCTGGTACCGCCTATGGCAAAAAATATGATGTATAACCGTTTTGTCTAATGTCACAATCACATATTATTTCATTTATCAAAAAAACAATATAAAAAATGGTTTATTACGCATTTACTTCACCCCCATATTGAGTGACCTGCACACGCCTATGATTTTTGAATTTTCAAACTTCACCGTCATTTATCAATTTCCAATTCAATCTCTATCGATTCCTATTAGTTGTGTTCAAATCGGTCGATAAACATGAAAGCTATATCGGATCAAAAATACCACTAAAATTTGTGGTTTTTGCCCCCCTGTTGCTCCCCTATCAAAAATTTAGATTTTTGTATTATTTAGAAATGTAGATCGTGTTGAGGGGAACCAAACGCCGTTTCATTTTCGAAAATCAGACGGGTAGATCTCGAGATCTCCGGGGGGGGGGGGGGGGGGGGGGGGGCGGAATCTGCCCCCCCCCCCTGTTACAAATAGGGGTAGCCAGGAGCCTGTTCAAATAGGGTTAATAGTACTGATAGTTAAGCAATACGTTATGAAATGCAAAGCCAAGGAAACACGGAGCGATTTAAGAGTAGAGGGACTAAAGAAAAGTATATTACATTATTTCAAAATCGAAAAATAAATAGCAAAATGCTCTCGACAGCAGATCACTTTCAACTGAAGTGGGGAAGCGTGCTTGAGGAGAACGGCAACCTGATCCTTGAGTCAGTCATGTAGGGTACAGTAATGCATATGTGAGTACTTGTAAATGATGTACAGGGTACAGCGATGTATGTCGGAGGGAGCACGACGTATGAGCAAGGTCATGATGTTGACAGCATGTATGTGTCACCAAATATATTTTTGTTGATAATTAAAGCGCATGTATATGTATGCGGAAACTGGAGAAGAAAAAAAACTGTCATACGAAACTGCTAAGCTGCAGCTCAGTTAATTAATTTCACAAACATTAGCTACTCCTTCGAGAAACCTCCTTTGAAAGGTGCGCATGCGAGTTCACTGCAACATTGACATTTGACAACACATCAGTTGACAAATTAGTTAAATTCAATATTGTTGACACTCGCAATGGATGTACTAATGGCACGACATAATGGATGTACTAATGGCACGACATAATGGATGTACTAATGGCACGACATATCATGTCCTATAATCTGCTTGGTAACCAGCAGTCAATAGGTATAACTGGAAAAGTCGTAACCTAGTCCTACAAAGGCTCTTACATCCATACCACTGGCTGGGAATTTGGGTCCCTATATCACATAGGCCCATTACACTGTCAGTTATTGACATCGAAGGCAATTATTTCGACTCGCAAAATAATTAATGTGTCATCAGATAAGCAAATAGATCACAAACGAGCAATACAATATCACAGCGCATTAATTTGTTTAAGACTGAGTGCAAGTGAATCGTGCATCTTCTTGGCGTCTTTCAAACTGCCTGGCGCCACGTGCGCTGTATCTGACTAAACTGTTCGTACCAAAATGCCAAGCAGACGTGAGCCTGTAACAATAGCGTCGCCACGGTCACGACATCAGTATCGACAAATCCAAGTGCACGTGTACCATAAAATAGGACCATATTAGGGATGGCTAACAATGACTGGGGACAATGTCCCCAGCATCCCAGTACGTGGCAGTACGTGGCGTGGCGTGGCGTACAGTACGTGGCAGTACGTGGCGTGGCGTGGCGTACAGTACGTGGCAGTACGTGGCGTGGCGTGGCGTACAGTACGTGGCAGTACGTGCGTGGCGTGGCGTACAGTACGTGGCAGTACGTGGCGTGGCGTGGCGTACAGTACGTGGCAGTACGTGGCGTGGCGTGGCGTACAGTATGTGGCGTGGCGATGCGACACCAATGCCTGTGTTCATGAAATAATTATAGCATGGAAACATAGCACAATTCGCATGCAAAGTGCAACACGGAAGGAATTATTTTGTTAACGATTTTTTCGTTTCATCCCATGAAGTACGATCTATGATCAATAACGTTTAAAAGCCGATTATTACAAATTGGGGTTGTATTTTACTTGATTGTTACTTTCTAAATATCCTGTGAGCCTGTTAGACATCAATTCCATGGGCGTACCAGCAGGGGGGTAATTTGACAGCTAATTAGCACCTGATGATGAACAACATGATACGTCATCTTCCGATATAGAACAAACGAAGCCGAGCTGGCTTTGGTGTGACGCCAGTTTTTCCTGGCTAAACCAAATAACGTAAATCATTAACGAAGCTTGCTTAACCCGGCTGATTGACTGGGGTCCTCAGCCGAACGCCATTGACTGGGGGGGTAAACGCCCCCTGGTTATCTTACGAACCAATGATCGCAGTGAGACGCGCAAGGCGGCGTTCGAAAGTTCTCAATGATATAAATCTAAAGCATGCTTAAAAATTTCCAAGTGACTTCACATGTCAGGTCATGGTTAGGTCAAAGGTCAAAATCGCCGTATTTGAGTTTATGGACCATACTTTCCAGCAAAAGCCATCGATTACGACCATGATCACCCAAAGTGCTGCCAAAGGTATTATACACATCCCGCATGGGCTAAAGTGAGATTGTTGACAAAGGTCAAGGTCAAGGTCAGGTCACAGAAATTTACTATGCGCAAAATATCTACGAAAGTCATGCAACACATGTTTTATGGGTTATTTTCCACGTATAATTCGATTGTGATAGTAATTTTACCAACTGAATTCATTTACGTGAAGTTATTGTCAAGTTCAGGTCAAGTTTAGGTCAGGTCAGGGTAAGAGATTTTGACTGGGGGGGGGGGGGGGGCACCCACGCATTTTTTTCTCCGATGATAGGCTTTTGACATCCACCTGCCAAATCTTGTTGTACTTTCGGGTTTCGCGTACGGCACATTAACTGTACTTGTCTGATGAATCACAAAAGTTTCATTTAATTTTATCTGTCACGCAGAACGGGCACCGAAATGTTTGAAGCCTTAGCATAAGCGCCGAATGCGCACAATTTTGTCCTGTTCAAGTTCCCAATTTCTTCTTTTCTGAATATATGACTGATGATATTCGACCTTTATTCTCAGTAGGTAATCCATGCTATTTATTATTTTGTTTTTACTTCTCAGTAGGTATTTGTATCTTTGAACTAAGTACTATGAACTAAGTATGGCCTGAAATTTATATGGCCATTTATTTATATAGCCATTTATTTATATATCAAGCTAATTTATATAGCCAGCCAATACGTTCGATGCCCATTAACCCTATTCCCTGCGGCGGCCAGAATTACGTTAACCTGCGGGGGGGGGGGGGGGGGGCAGATTCTGCCCCCCAAGATCTCGAGAACCGCTCGGTCGATTTCGATGGGGAAAGCGCCATTCGATCTATCATGACAAGATCTCTCTTTTTAGACCCCGCAATTTTTGTTTTGTTCAAAAATGGAGGGGGGGGGGGGGGCAAACAATCCAAAAATTGTGGGTGTTTTTTTAAAGGTCATTGCAGCATGTGGCTCGACCGTTTTTCATGCCCCAACGTTTTTGAGCTTCAAATGTACTGGTCTTGAATATATCAAAAGACAAAAAAAAATCATAGGCGTATTCAGGGAATGCAAAATGGGGGGATTTTCTGAAAATAAAAATATGTGCTGTTCGTGATTGTTTGGGACGTCATGAACGTCATATGTGGGCATTATATGCTGTAATTTTTTAAATTTGATATATTGCGCATAGGCAGATCCAGGAAAAAAAACATGGGGGGGGGGCACCATGCGCGTAACGCTTTTATCATCTGACTATATTAAGGAAATTGGGTATGTTTTCACTTAGATATAGAAGGCTAAGAGGAGATCTAATTGAAGTCTTCAAATTTGTAAATAGTCAGCATTCTGGATATTTAAAGGGTATGTTTGAGTTCAATAGGGAAAATCGAGGTAGAGGTCATCAGCATAAACTCATTATGAAACAAAGTAGGACTAGGCTACGACAGTCATTTTTCAGTAGAAGGGTTGTAGGACATTGGAATATGCTACCAGGGGATGTCGCTGATGCAGTGACACTTGCTTCCTTCAAATTAGATTAGATAAATACTTTACAGAGAAGGGATTAGTCATAAATACTCGTGGGATTAGCCTTCTTTTATGCAGGTAGAGTAAGGTGATTTGAAGGGGCGAGACTGGTGGAGGGGGGGGGGGGGGGATGGGGGGGGGGGGTGCAACCTCGGATGGCCCAAGAGGCTCTTTGTTGCACTTTTCTTTTATGTCTTTATGTCTTTATGTCTTTATGTCTTTATGACTAATTTTAAGTTGTACCTAATTTGAGGGTGGGTATCACCTCCCATTTCTTTTTATCCTAAGTGCGCCTCTGCCCCCAAAATATGTACAATCCCAGTATCTATGATGCATATTGAATTGGAATTGTTTCTGACGCATTTATGGCACTGCAACCACGAAGGAAGTATGCGCCGCAAAACCGCATTCATAACATCCTCCTCAAAACAGGAGCCTGGAACCGCCCTGCTGGACTTATTTTTTCAAACTTTTGACACAACACGCGCCATTTAATTTTGGGAAAAGTCACAAAGTTCCAGGACGCTAGGCCTAACGGTTTAGAAGCGGCAAGTGAAAAACTACCGGGGGGGGGGGGGGGGAGCAAGGCAAGGAGGATTGGTGAGCAAGGCAAACGTTAAGTAGACGTACGCGTGTTTTTATGTACAATTCTATTTTTTTATAAATTAATATTTAACTGCCATTAATTTAATTAGTTAATTGAATATACCTAGTTACGTCACCTAAATGAGAGTGATGATAAAGTAGTGATTATTAATTATAAAAGTATGCATGACACAGCGTAGAGGTAATGGGAGTACAAGTAATGCAACTGAGTGCAAGGAAACCGATCTTTAAGGAGGTAGGTACTCGAACTGACATAGCCCGCACCCTGCTGGCGAAATGTTTGAAGACCTCGACAACAATTTTTTCTTCCGGAAATGACGGGCAGACGGTGGTACGGGAGCCCCGCAATTCTTGCTTCCACCTAATCACTGATCTTTAGCGCAACCTCTCTGGAATTATTTGACCAAAGGTCATTTTAGGTCACGGCTTCAGATCAAGAGGCAGATAAATCCACCTTCAAAAAATTTAAGTGGCGTAAATTACATTGTGTTTGTCTCGTCGAGACGCGTTTCGCAATATGCAACATGGCCCACCTGGGTCATCACATGACCTTGACCTGAAATAAAAGTTTTGATTGACCAATCCCGGTCATGCTTAGTGTGACTGAAAGCATCTTGATGAGACAAACACGATGATGTTAAAATCATTGCCATCTTTATTATGTAAATAATTATTAACGAAAAACTGTTATTTAGCAAATAGCCAGCATAACCTTTTGGTGACTTCCTAAAGCCTCTTATTTCCTATTGGGCCTTCCTATTGGGGCGTTCTTAACCCGCGACTTGCTGGGGGGGCTATTTTTGGCGCCCCCTCCCGTTATTTTGCAATAACTCCTAAACCAACACCAGTATCGTCACGAAACTTACAGTACCTTCTCTCACATAAATTCTACATATGTTATCTAAAGAAAAAGATGAGGTTGTGATAGGTCAACCGGGAGTGATGTCAAAGTGACGTCATGTTCTTCGGTTTTTGTTGAAAAATAATGGTTTACGGAAAACGCTATCGAAGGTAGAATGTTTGAGATAAATTAAATTGTCTTAAATCAAATTACTGACAATAGACCGTGCTATCAAACTGCGATCTCGAATTTTTGAGATTTTTGGAAATGCAAAATTTTGAGAAATCCAAATACATTTTTTTTACATTTTCAACCAAAAAATCGGAATTATCCAAAAACCAGAACATATGTGATTTAAACGTGTTCGGTGAATATGTATACCAAATTTGAAGTCGTTATCTTCAAAAATGACTGATTTATTACCTTTAAATGACACAAATCGACCACCTCTCACAGCATTACTATGCATAAAAAAATGCATTTCCGTTTTTGCTTTTTACTTCTATTTATATGGAAAACACAATGTTCTAAAGTAATTTTTCGCGTTCTAGACGAAAAAAAATACATAAACATGTGTCACAACGCCCAATGACCGTAATCTGCAGCTTGACCTCGTGACCTCGGATAACCTTGACCTGACCCAAGGGCATACACAGCTTAGGATGGTATTTGGAAGTGTCAGACACACGAATCATACCGATTTATCGACTGCTTATGCGTTTAATATCGCAATTTTGCGCGACAATTCCATCCATCGAGAACTTTTGACACGGCCAAACATTTTGTACTTGACCTGACCTGTGACGTCATCGGTGACCCCGAGGTCAACAATATTATGTTCCCTCCATAAATGCCCCAGGTCTATCGAATGCCGTTTGAATTTTTACAATCGGTTTAGCGGTTTTGGAGATCCCAGGGGGTGGGGGGGGGGGGGGGGGTGGGGGTGGGGGTGGGGGGGGGCAAAAAAATAGCCCCTCCCCCAGTAAGTCGCGTTATGGAATATACCCCAGTAACTCGCGGGTTAAATGGGGGACACTTTTTCAAAGTTATTGATTGTTTTTCTGTTTGTTTCCTGCGATCTTAGTTCTTGAAGCGATAAAAGGCGCTGGGGCAGAGTCCACAAGATACCAATTTCTACCTTTGATGATTTCTGGAGTCCTTACCTGCGGCGCGGCGCCATTTGTCGAGGAGGTGTTCGTTAGACCCCCATTGCAAGGCGTGGAAATCTCGAGGCCCTGCCGGGCTCGGGAAACTGGGTCAAGAGCTGGGAAAATAGTTGTAGCTATTGGTCTGAGACACACTGTCTCTTAGGCTCAAGCGGTTAAATGCTGTGGGTCGAACCCGGGGATGATGGAAGAGCCGATGTGGAAAGGGGAAGCTGTCTCTCTCAAGAAGTTCGAGAGGCAAACAATATGCTTTGCTCGGTCGTATTCCGCTTTTGCACACCTTTGTATAGGAAAATTTAATATTTTATACTGATTCTACACGTCTGATTTCATTAGAACTGCACTCAAAACAGGGGCATTCTCAGTACTTACCTAACAATAATAATTTGTATCACCCTGTCAATCGCCTCAGCCGACCGCAACGAGACTCTGCCATTACAACTGAAATGTAAACAACGTGGGCTGTTTTTTTGTGTGTGAAATACGTCAGATATGTATCCAGTAAGGTCACATCGTGGTAGCGCCCGCTGTGCGGCCGACCTTCGGTCTCAAATACAAGTCCTGCGCTCCGCCAGGAACGGAGGTTTAGTGAGAGCGTGATTGGGTTTAGTGGTCGACCAGATACACATGACGTCATATGACAGCCTTAGTATCTGCCGCATTTCTGCGCCCACGTTGTTTACATTTGATTGCAATGTCAGAGTCGTTGCGGGCGGTCGGCTGAGGCGGGTGCTACTTATGGCGGGTGATACAATGGCAGAGTCGTTGCGGGCGGTCGGCTGAGGCGGGTGCTACTTATGGCGGGTGATACAATGGCAGAGTCGTTGCGGGCGGTCGGCTGAGGCGGGTGCTACTTATGGCGGGTGATACAATGGCAGAGTCGTTGCGGGCGGTCGGCTGAGGCGGGTGCTACAGATCACCCCCAGCCGACCGGTGGGGATGACCGGTCGGCTGGGCGGGTGATACAAATCATCCCCCCCCAGCCGACCGGGTGATACAAATCACCCGGTCGGCTGGGGGGGGGGGGGTGATTTGTTAACTCAAAATTCCTAGATAACAGTGCTCCGATAAACAGATAACAGATAACATTTATCACCCGGTTGAGCCCAGTCTATTGTCAGTAATCTGGTTTAAGACAATTTAATTTATCTCAAACATTGTACCTTTGACAGCGTTTTCCGCAAACCACTATTTTGCAACAAAAACCGAAGAACATGACGTCACTCTGGCGTCATTCCCGGTTGAGCTATCATAACCTCATCTTTTTCCTTCGGACAACATGTGTACAATTGATGTGAGAGAAGGTACTGCAAGTTTGGTCACGATACTGGTGTTGGTTTAGGAGTTATTGCAAAATAACGGGAAGAGGGGAAATAGCCCCCAGTAAGTCGCGGGTTAAGCCAACCGAGGGCCCCTTCAAGCCAACCAAGAGCCCCTCAGACCGACCGAGGGCCATTTCAGTCCAACCAAGGGCCCCTCAGGCCGACTGTGAGCCCCCAGGCCGGCTCTGGGCACTCTCAGGCCGACTGTGGGCCCCCTTAGGCAGGCCGAAGGCCATCTCACGCCGACCAAGGGCCCCCTCAGGCAGACTATGGGCCCCTGAATACGACTGTGAGCCCCCATGCTGACTATGGGCCCTCTCAGGCTGGCCAAGGGCCATCTCAGGACGACTGAGGGCCTCTGATCGACCGAGGGCCCCATCAGGTCGTTTTTAAGTCGACATGGATCACCCATGCCGACTTGAAGACGGCTAACTCGGTTTATAAACTCCCATTTTGGCATGTGTAAGGCCCATTTTGACCTATGACCGTCCGCTTTTTTCTGCTCAAGAGGGCACCCACCCAGTTTTCATTTTTGTATTGGACCCCCTGGAATCTCCCCCTCCCCAGTTTTTAACATCCGGGGCCCAGGGGGGTTGAGACTCCCCGACCCCCAGGATCTCTAACCAGTAACCACACACCAAATTTGAACACAATCGGCTCAGCAGTTGTCCCCACCCACTCCAAATTGTGTGGCGACGTCCCTGATCCGACAACCCCCGTCCCCCGATCTCCCCCACTCTGCCGCTAATGTGCAATTGTTCAAAGGATATTGAAATTCAAGATATTCCGGAAATAATTTACAAATACTTATTTTGGCTGGGAAATACTACAACTTAGGACTATCATGACATTTGCATTTGATTTGTATACATTTATCACCAGGTAAGCATATTTTATATTAATTGAATACCTATCAAGCGAAACATGACATGGAAATACTGAAATCAGGGTGCGCAACATTCCTTGACTGGGGGGAAAAATGGCTCACTAGGGCATTTGCCCCCCCCCCCCAGTTAACATGTTAAAATAGGCCCTGGTGGTCATCGGAGGCCAGTGACCTCGGTTGACCTCTGAAAAGGTCAATCGTGGTCACAATCTCAATGGAAACCACAACTGTCACCTGGAAACACCTGTGCATATGCTCCTGAACAACAAACACTATGCAACTGCACAAGAGACAAGGAGCAATACTACGGGACTCCATTTGCGCCTGACATGACCTTGAAAAACAGGTCAAAAGTCACGGGTCATGTGACCTACAACCTCAATTTTTTTTCTCTTCAGAATATGTGTCAAATTGTTCACAAGTAGGGTACTGAAAGTTTCATCGCAATCGGTTGATATGTACGCGAGTTATTCCCGAAAAACCGAGAAGGGGGTGGGGGGTGGCATCCTCCCCCTGCACAGGTTAAGATCCTATTAAGACCTGTCAGAGGCCTCTTCAGGCACAAGGCCCTTTAACCAGCTGAGGGCCACCTCAGGCCCTCAACCGGTCGTGACATACGACAGTACTGCTTTGGTTTGGTTTCATTTGTGGACCAAGCACTACAGTATATTGGAACCAAGGCAAATAATTGGGACTCTCACCCTGTTCCGAGGGGTATTAGGGGCCGGGTCGACTTTTCAGAGGCCCGTCGAAGGATTTGAACCCCGGTCCCTGGCAAAGGAAACAAACGTATCCTTCCACTTTGCCGATTGCCACCAAATAGCACTTGTTCATTGTCCAGACACTGGTCAGAATTGTCTTTTCTGCGCCGAAACTGAAGCGATATTTGCCATACAATTATTATCTCAGTTTAATTTACTTATTACGAGCGAGCGCGCTCGCTCGTCCTTCCCTGGTGTATGGGAATAATTTGATTATGAGCGGCCCGACCCGACCCAACCCGGCCCGTGGCGACGCTTTTGAGAAGCTCATATCTCTGCAACCGCATGTCCGATTGACAAGCGGACTTCTTTGCTTTGCAGCACCATCTACCTACCCTGTTTGAGACCAGTGCCGACTCATGTGGGTGACTACCACTGCGCGTGGCGCGTGCCGCGTGAGAGGCGTTGATAAGTATTTTCTCGCAATAACTCCGCAACGGCTGGGCAGATTATGTGCAAATTTCGTGTGTGGTTAGGGACCCCTCAGCCGCCACTTTTACACAACTCAGGGGTGGGGTGACTACACGTGCGCACGCGCACACCCCTATTATATATCTCAGGAACGGCTGATCCGATTGTGTTCCAATTTGGTGTGTGGTTAGGGACCTCTCATCCGCCAGTTTCCTACAAGTCAGGGGTGGCTGCCTCTGCACGTGCGCACGTGCACACCCCTCTTCTGTATCTCAGTAACGGCTGAGCCGATTGTGTTCAAATTTGATGTGTGGTTAGGGACCTCTCAGCCGCCGCCTTTCCACAAGTCAGGGGTGGGATGCAGTGGCGGCGGATTTGATTTTCACATGGGGTGGGGAGCAAGACTTCGATCAATTAATTTCAGGCACGTAGCCAGGATTTTGCTCAGGGAGGGGCCACAATACCCTTTCACCTGTCGAGGATGGGCGGGGGGGGGGGGGGGGGGGGGTGCCGTCGGAGATATTTCAAACTCGATTCTTTCCATGCAACGCCCATAGACGTAAAATTAAAGCTTTACGGAATCCCATTTTATCTAGTGTAAACTGGATCGCTCAGAGAGGGGGGGGGGGGGGGGCATAGCCCCCGTGGCCTATACGTCCCTGATTCAGTTCACGTATTCATATAGCTTAAACACATAGGTTGAAGGATTTGAAGGAACATTAAAGGTGATGATGATAATATATCGTGGTTTAGAGTGGCGATCTATCAGGGTTGCCAGAGCCCGGAAATTAAGTTAGAGTAACATACAATTGCAATGTAATAGCTACCAGAAAACAAGACCCGCTTTCAGTAGCCAAATATTGATGGTTCAAAACTTAAGTTGTTCCTTGTTAATATGTTCGGCACATCAAGGGCGGAGCCAGCCGGCCGTTTTTTTTTTGGGGGGGGGGGGAGGCACCAGTTTGAGCGGATCTTACCTAGGTACCCTCAATTTCGAAAATCTCCCCGGATTTGGGCCACTTTATTTTGCAACCACACGATTTCTAATGTTTTTTGTTTGTTTAGCTTTTCGACCTTTTGCGATATCGAAAAAGGTGTACCTATGTTTTCGTTCCCGACTGCAAGGAAAACAAAACATGAAAAATGTGCGCTGAATCAAGCCGGCTTTGCCCTTAAGAGCAAGGACGGATCCATTCGTTCGTCTTCGGAGCCAACTACTTTTTGCTACAGGGTTCGATGACCCTTGCAAAAAACAAGAGTATCTTAGATTTGAACATTTTTTTTTGCGGTCAAGGAAAGAAATGTTAGTGGAAAGAAGCTATCATAGAAATTTAAAACAGAACTTGGAGCATCAAATAAATGGCATTTTTCTTCAGAATTTCCAGCTCCGAATCTCGGATAGTAAACCATCCCCTCGATGGTCCGACCGGAAAAATGAATACGCATTTCGCTGCACAAATGTTTGTCGTTGTTATCTGTTGCACTCCTATAAAAAAGAGCTAATGGCGAGGACGTCAAACATGATCGAACCAGTCGCACTTCCGCCATTCAAAACAATAATACAGATGACCCGATCATGGCGTCAAATTCAATATGCATTTCAAGAAACTTTAGTTACCCATCTATGCACCGCATACGGATAGGATGATCAACTTCCGTTGCCAGGTTCTTTAAAAAAATATATCCCTGCTCCCGGACCTCGAGGCTATTTGAGCATCTCGGCGGGTCCATAGATACGACACACGCAGACGAAGTAACCGATACCTGCTACGGTGAACGCTGCATTTCTCATATTACTGCCATACAGTCTATGGCAGAAACCTGCGGCAGCCAGCCAGGCAGCGGCAGCCTGAAATAATCTAGCTGGCGACTTCCCGATCACGCAAAGAAGCCAACGACTTCCCTGACGGATGACATTATAATGTCATCCGTATAGGTCAGACCTATAGGTCTCGCGGTGGGCTTTGCACATGATCAGCGCCTCCATCCGGAGCTCGGTCATTGTCGCTCGGAGAAAGGATAGTCTTCTCCACCCTACTGAACACCCTCTCCGCCTCCGCCGTTATAACCGGAAGGGCGGGAAGGACCTACAGGAAAAAGGATGAATTTGGACCGATTGTTCTATTGTAGACTTGCTTGACCGAAATGGTGCTGGATAAAAATAATAAAATAAGGACACCTGTAAACGTGACAATTGTTAAACTTATAAATTGCCCCTCGCCCTAGTGTAGTGTATTTGTCATTTTGCCCCCCCCCTCTGATGTTTTTCGAGAAAAGCGGAAAAACAGCGGCGTTCAGCGCCGCCAAATTTGACAAACAATTGCCCAAATTCGGCCAAATTTTCCCAGTAATGTTCTAATAACGCAAATATAGCATGTATTAAACTTCACGTCTTGGGGAGGGGAGGGGGGGGGACGGATCCGCCCCTGCGGCGCATATAGACGTGGAGTGAAAATTATGTTTTATCAATTAGCTTCAGCTGTAAAGATTGAATCATATTTCTGACACTGTTCCATCATATGATAATTTTATCACATACTATATTACTATATACTATATTACTAATATTGTTTAAACTTGCGTTGCGTCACTTTTGCCTCAAGGACAAGCTACCATATTTTACTGCCATATGTAGTATATTTATTTGTTTATTTTTAAACTTTTGCAATGCTCATCATTTTTACCATATATGGTAAAGGATATGCCATTTTCGACTACGGAAGAGGGGGGGGGGGCAAAAAGATAGTTTTCCCCCGCTTGATTTTGCCAGCGGGGGTGGCTGCCCCTCCCTCCTGCCAGGGGATCCAGGGGGCAAAGGACACATGCCCCCCCAAAAGGTCCTGAAAGCATGATTTACCCCCCCCCCCCCCAAACGGTCGGACGTAGTTGTAAAAATTGCCTTTGCAGCAGTAAAACTCCAGCTATCCACAGCGCAAAAACTTGAAAATTTCGCGCCGCTTCGCGGCATGACATAAAGTACGAAATTGCTTATACAAATTTGGAACATGGGAAAATGAATTCTGAAGTGTCTGTCAGTCTCTCCTTGGCGGTACCTAATTGGGTCCACTCCCTTCATAAAATATTAACTTTCAAGCGGGCTACATGTTTAGCTAGTCTGCCGAGTTCCGAAAAAGGAACACGAACGCAAAGACGCGGACATCGGAAGTTGCTCCAGCGATACCCAACTTGCTGGACCGAAGAGCTAAAAGTGGGATCAGGCCAGGACCATCTCCCCAAGCCATCTCGCCCCAGGCTCCTGCAGATCCACAGGGACCATTTATGTGCGAAAAAGTCGTTCTGCTATTTGCTGCTTTCAAAATATTTGCAAGTTGTTTGTAACAGTTCGGTACATATGTATACGGTTATTATTATCATATGTACTATTGAGCGCTGATTCCTACCGGTCATCGTGATTTACTATCCGAAAAATATGTATATTCAAAACTACGTTAAAGGGAAATAATGACCTTTTCCCACAAAAATGGAGTTAGCACTTGAAATCGCCAGACGAGACCAAAATATATTGTAAATTCATCACAGTTTGCATGAAAACTTTCCTACCGAAAATAATTCAAGTTATAGTTGATAAGCGTTCCACACTTTTAACGACCGGTACTTGCAAGTACTTTTGGTCCTCATCAAACTGCGGGCTTTTCCCGTATTGTTTTTTTACGCAATGGAGTGGAAAATATATTGTGCGTTCTGCTTGTTGTGATTATATGCCAGGCGATCCTCTAAAACGAACAGCGATTGGAAAAAGTGGCAATAAAATCGGAAGCTCATCGATGCACATCAACGGCGGCATAGTTAGTGGTTGCGACCCTCAAGTTTTGAAAATCGATTCATTTGTTATCAATATTAGGGGTTTTGTATAATTTGTCTGTGGCTGTATATAACACTATGCTTTAATTATCATGAAAAATCATAATTTCCCCCCAAAAAACTAACAAACAATAACACAAAACTGGCAATTAAATCGGTAGCTCATCGATGCACATCGACGGCGACCTATTTAGCGTCGGCGATTTGTTTACAAAGTCATTGTTATGCTTCTCGGCGCACTTAACCATTTGTGGCGAGTTGTTCCTGATTACATGCTGAGACAAGGTATCGTCAAAGGCTATCATCCCATATTCCCGTTTAGTATACCCAAGTCCCGTAGCAAGCTTCGTTAATGACGTCACTGGTGCCATTCTTGTGTAGCATTGCAAAATATATCTGATTTTGAGTTGAAAGCTAATTCAAGACTTATTCAATTTTTTCAAGTTTTAATTTTCTTGTTAATCATTATTAAAGGTATTTTATCACTGTATTTCATAGAAGTTGACACTTCAGAAACTTATGACGTAATAATATTGTACCCAATATGCATTTCCCTCGCCTTTTGCTATTGTGGCGCAGTGCCGAGTGCTTTGCGAATACTTGCTTTCCTGGGGTTCAAATCATTCCGCCCTTATTTCATTCGAGTTGGTATAGTTTGCATGTTGTTGTTATTCATGACTTGTACTGATAGTCAGTCATGCATCACGGATGCTTCATGGATTGCTTCACGGATCAGTTTGATCGGAAACGTCACAGAGCCTCCAAAAATGCCGCACTCGATGTAAACAATGGTAGGGAAGGGCGAATTTGTCAATCAACTTCATGAAGTACACAAGGTACTTGTTTTGTATTTTTTCTCCAAACTTACACCTTTGAATATGGGAATCATTTTATTTAATTCTTAAATTAAAATAAAATAATTTTAAAACCATAACGGTAGCCTATGAAATTGTTGCTAACAAAATCAAAAGGTCATTATTTCCCTTTAACCCTCGCACTACGGGAGTTTTTTTTCGTCTTCGCCATACAGGCCCCCTGACAGGCCCCCTGTTAACTGCCAAACCAAGCAATTTAGAGCAATTCGGTAAGAACCAGCATGTTGCCTGTCATGAGAGGAATCAAACAGTATGCGATTTTTAGGTTTCAGGTCAACGGGTGACCTTCCAGGTCAAGTGAATGACCCCGGATTTACCACGTCCAGAACAGCGATTTTGCTCTTCAGAAAACCTCAAAATTAGACTTTGATAAATGTAAATAAAAAGGCAAGTTCCTAGACCAGTTTTGGCTCAGACATACAGACAATGTAATTATTTGCTCGCTTCTTGTCAAAAAAAAGTCAAAAAGTTATTAAAAAAATGACGTAATCAGTTTCTTACACTTATGGAGACATCGCTCAGTTAAAAAAGAAGATATTGCTTTAAAATTTGGTATGGGTATTGTCTTTACTCATTGCTCTCACATATATTCCGGTTTTTCTAACATCTTTGAAAATTTTGATTTTGTGTGGATTTTTCCAACAAAAATCAGTTTTATTTTATTTTAGGGGTCAAAACCCCAAAATTTTGCAAATCCGAGATATCCATTTGAAAGAAAATGCCATTTTGTATCTTTGGTGAATTGTATTTGCAATTTTCTTTAAAACTATGTTTTTTACAATTTTTCAAATATTTATCTTTTTCCACCAACATGACGTCATCAAAACATGATTATCTCCCAAACTACTTAACTAATTTTTTATTTATTTAGAGAATACGTATACTTGTTGTAAACTCAGCTACCTTAAATTTCAGCAAGATGTGCCGCACATGTAAAAATGTATTCAAGAAAACCTCAAGGGGGCCTGTCAGGCCTGTCAGGCCCCCCCCCCCCCCGTAGGGCGAGGGTTAATTTCAGTATTTTTCATCATACCGAGATGTGCAACCAGGAATAAGGGTTACCTGAGTCTGGTTCCAACAGTATTTTGTTTTTCAACGACTTAAAATTAACATTTTCCCGCCGCTTCGCGGCGTCACATCGGTGGCCATCGTCATAATGAAGCTATCGCCATCGTCTTTGGTTAATTGTAACGGTGAATTTAATGAATAGCAAGTTTAGCTTATTATTCTCTACCAGTGCACCGCCTATGTTTCTGGGTTTTATCAGGCAAACCCGTAAAAATTTCGCGACGTTTCGCGTCGCTTCGCGACGTTTCGCGTCGCTTCGCGGCGCTAAATAACAAGCATATACACCGTAAATATAACACCAGTAAAACGCCTTTTTGGGCGATGACCGAGCGGATGCGCTCTGGTAAAGCTAAAACAGGTCTGAAATATGAAGCGGTACGGGAGCACACGTGGTAGTAACACATAGTCCTTTTAGTCCTTTTAGTCCTGTTAGTCTTCCATACAAATTATGTTGAGGGTTACCTGAGTCTATTTCAACAGTATGCTTATATTAATAATGCCTTTATTCGGGGGGGGGGGGGGTCGAAGTTTCCATACAAGTTGCCAGTCCTCCGTGCATGACAAAAAAAAAGTTGTACTAAATTGTTCATGATCTCCTTTCTCGAATCCGCCAAAAGGGAGTACGTCATGAGCGCTGCATGCTTCAGCGTATAAAAAACGAATGCTTATATTAATAATGCCTTTATTCAGGGGGGTCGAAGTTTAGTCCCTACTAGATCTGGCAAGACGCATGTGACGTGTGTAAGAGGGCGCCCGAGGGCATGTTTTTGTCGAAGCAATGGGAAATGGAGCGTTTTCTAAATGGATTTTAAAACACTTTTTAAAGTGTTTTAAGTTATT
Source organism: Chirona hameri (assembly GCA_036785665.1). NCBI lineage: Eukaryota > Metazoa > Arthropoda > Thecostraca > Balanomorpha > Balanidae > Chirona > Chirona hameri. The sequence goes on from JAXIVJ010009914.1 coordinate 16,886, forward strand.
GGAATTATGGGAAAATATGTTAAAAAAACATATTTTCCCATAATGTGCTCATTCCCATGCTTTTCACTGTTTTCTCTAGCCGCATCCCAGGTCAGAATGTATAAGGTTCGTCAGACATTTCAACAGTTCATCTACACTATGTAAGTGTAACGTACATAATAATGATGATTTTCGGTATATTTTCATCAGATTATGAGCTTGATTATTATTAGCCTCTCGTTACTTGGAGGTGCAGCTACGGATTGGTTAAAACTCAACAAACTTATTAACTAAGCTTAACCCTTGTTTGAGACTTGGTATAATTACGAAATAACAATACAAATGACTTGAGTCTCAATAGTTCGGAAAATAGTCGAAAAAAGTGTCACTATATTTCGGCACAAACCTTCATCAGGTCACCTGATGAAGGTTTGTGCCGAAATATAGTGACACTTTTTTCGACTATTTTCCGAACTATTGAAACTTATTAACCCCACCCACTAAGGTTTTCGAGGTAAGAACAGCGGTGCAGCCGGCGCTGCGCACCGCCGTTTTTGACACAGGTGTTTGGGTATCAATCAACGTTTACAGGCACGTAGCCAGGATTTCGTTCAGGGAGGGAGGGGCGGCGCCGCGAAAGGGCCCCTTCCCGAGCGTTGAAAGGGCCCCTTCCCAAGCGTTGAAAGGCCCCCCCCCAAAAAAAAACGCATGAAAAGGCACGTTACAAGGCTGGAAAATGCAGTATGGCAGGTATGGCATGGGCTATACCAACGTTTAGGAGCTGGAGTTAGCAAACTGCCACATCAACTTTGGAACCAGCGACACGAATTTGGAATCAGCTATACCAACTTGGAATATTTTTTTAAGCTCAAGACCTGGAACTCTTAAACAAATTGCGCCGCGGAGCGGCGCGAAAATTTTTAGTTTTATGCCCTGGGTTGCTTTCTCATCAATGCGTCGCATTGCGTATGTTGCGGAGCTCTAAAATTGCTATATTGTGCGTTTAAAAGTGCGGGGAAAAAGTGCTAAAGTGAACTATTTTGCCCAATAATATAGGAAAGTAGCAACATAACACATAAATGCGCCGAGAAACTGACCGATTTTTTTTCCTAACTCGCATATAATTGAATTTGTAGTTAAATTGCGCCGCGGAGCGACGCGAAAATTTTGAGTGTTATTCCCTGTACAACTGTATTCTTACTGTTGAAAGGCCCAAGATCCCTTCAGATCGTCTAGGGGCCCCTCTGACCTTTTCTATGCCCTTCCGACCTGTTCAGGGACTCATCTGGGATCCGCGAAGCGAAAAGACATGATGTGGAGTGGGTGATATATATAATACAAAGAGGGTTTACTCTACAGGAAAAAATAAAATCGGATCTTTCGGGTATATTGTAGCACCCCGACAAAGGGTGTTACAATATACCCGAAAGCTCCGCTTTTAATATTTGTATTGTGGAGTAAGTCCTCCTTGTATTTAATCTTCATCTTGGATCTCTACGTGCTTTGACCCTTCCGGTCTCACCAGAGCCTCCTCTGACCTTCCAAGAAGCCCCTCTTGTGTGTCAAGAGGCCCATTCGGCCTGTTCAGAGGTCCTTCCGACCTGGCCAGGGACTGCACTGGCTGCTTTGTCGCCCTGCCGACATGCTCAGGGGCAGGGGCGGCGGATTGCGGGGCGCAGGGTACCCAAAATCCCCCACCCCTCAAATGAAAATCCTGGGAAGGGGAAGGGTCATGTTGCCCCCAGATTGAGCAGCTAAAATCTGGGGGGGGGGGGGGGGAGCAAAACTACCCTTTGGCCCCCAGGATTTTCGACTGGGGGAATTTTGGGTACCCTGCCCCCGCAATCCGCCGCCCCTCCTCAGGGGCCCCTCCGACCTGCCCAGGGGCCCCTTCAGTCTGGCTAGGAACTAATCCGGCATGTTCAGGGGGGCTTCCGACCGGCCCAGGGACCCTTTCGGTCTAGCCAGGGGCCCCTCTGACTTGCCCAGGAGCCCCTCCGATCGACCCAGCGACTCTTCTGGTCGGTCTGCGCTGGCTGCTTTGTCGCCCTGCCGACATGCTCAAGGGGCCCTCCGACCTGCCCTGGAGCCCCTCCGTGCTGGCCAGGGGCCACTTCGGCATGTTCAGGGGTCCTTCTCACCCGCCCAGGGGTCCTTTCGGTCTGGTCAGAGGCCCCTCCGATCTGCGCAGGGACCCTTTTAACTTTCCAGGGGTCCTCTGGGCTCTCCAGGGGCCCTTTAACTTTCGAAGGGGCCCTTCCGACCTAGCAAGGGACTGCGCTGGCTGCTTTGTCGCCTTGCGACATGCTCCGAGGGCCCTCCGACCTGCCCTGGGGCCCCTCCGTGCTGGCTAGGGGCTCATTAGGCATATTCAGGGGCCCTTCTGACCCACCTAGGGGCCCTTTCGGTCTGGTCAGGGCCCCTCTGAACTGCACAGGGGCCCTCTTAACTTCACAGGGGCCCTCTGGTCTGTCCAGTGGCCCTCCAACCTGCTCAGGGGCCCTTATGACCTGGCAAAGGACTGCGCTGGCCGCTTTGTCGCCCTGTCGACATGCTCAGGGGCCTCTCAACCTGCCCAGGGCCCCCTCTGTGCTGGCTAGGGGCCCATTCGACGTGTTCAGGGGGCCCATTCGACGTGCTCAGGGGGCCCTGTGACCCGCTCAGGGACCCTTTCGGTCTGGCCAAGGGCCCCTCTGACATGCACAGGGCTCTTTTGAACGTCCAAGGGGCCCTCTGGTCTTTCAGAGAGGGCCCTAGTGGCCCTAAAGGGCCTCTGAAGTCCTCTAAACTCTCTACAGACCACGATTCGTGTAGTAAAGAGCCTATGATACCGCCCTTCACGTGGTCTCGTCGGCCGTTTTCGGCGCGCTGCGCGCGCCGAAAAGGGCCCTCGCGCGCCAAAAAGGGCCCTTCTGGCCTCCAGGGGGGGGGGGGGGGGGCGCCCCCGCCGCCCTCCCCTTGGCTACGTGCCTGAACGTTTATTCGCATGTCATCCGCAAAACACGGCTTTTCATGACAAGTGTCATTTCACATTGTATCAGCAATATGAAGGAAACCCTACATATAAAACACATGACCAAAAAATGGCAGCGTTTTTCCCTTTGCCCCAGGCCACCTGTCCAAGTGCTTGCCAAGGCTTGCTTGCCAAGGCTTGCTTAGTTTTAGGCTGTGACCCCTTGTTCTTGAATTTGTGGCTCCGCGATCAAGCTTGAGGAATTCACCTTGATTGGTACAGACTTTGTCGATGCCTTTACCGATGTCAATGAAATGCGTTATTTACAATTTGAAAATGCCTTACATCAAATTATTGTTATTTCTCATCAAATTCCTTATTAATTCAGGATGAAGAGAAAAATAATACGTGTCAAATTAACTTCATCCACCTCTAAATTCCTCTGTAGAGGAAAAATAAGTAATAGGTTTGTCCAAATGTGCGTGAGTTGTGGATAAACATGACAGTCATCTTCTGAGCCGTTTTCGTGTGTTCAGTGCTGAAAAATAGTGAACTTTAATTTAACTTTTGTATTAAGTAAAATTTGATGTTTGATCAAATTATTGCTGCATTTTTGTCATATAGCTCGGCTTACCGTCTCCCAGCAATGCGAACCGTCCGATGAGCGGTGCATTCCACGTTGCAAGACCGCGGAATAATAGTGCAAATTTGTTCCTGCTTTTACTCCATGTCTTTAAAATGATGCAGTATGCTTAAAGGATGCATACCTGTGGTTTCAGATCGAGGACCTAGCCGAGACCCAAACGTCCAGAGAAGTGGACGAGCTGGAGCGATCCGTTGGGCCCGTCACTGTGGAGCCAGCGGCACCGGCCACCCCGGCTGAGCAGATATCGGGTGGTGGGTCCAGTCTCGCGCAGCAAGCCCTGGCGTTCGTGGCTGGTTACGTGGCTGCCAAATGTCGAGATCTGGACCCGACACTCGGGAGGCCAACGAGCGAGGCGCCATCCAGCCGTCTTCCTGGATCCGGCCGTCAGCCTGGGCAGCCTGATGGTGCCATCGCCAGCGAGGATGAGTGTGGTGGAGGAATTCGAGCTGCTGTTCCATCTGGCGATGGGTCGCAACACAGATCGGCAGCTGGGCATAGTTGGCCGTCTACTGGCCGACCTGCTGATGAAGCGATCAAACCTGGATCGCCGGATCGCCCGCAAGTTGGTCACCATGCGTCTACATCTGCGAATCAGTTGGCTGAACCAGGCCAAGACGGCGGCAGCAGCGACACGGCGCGCCGCCAGCCTGTGCCCACGGCTCATAGGACTGGCGGCTGTGTTGTGCTCTGTCGGACTGGGGAGGGGCATTGGGTAGTCTGTCAGCCGCGGGGTCCTGTGTCCACGGCTCATAGGACTGGCGGCTGTGTTGTGCCCTGTCAGACTGTGGAGCGGTCTGTCAGCCGCGGGGTCCTGTGTCTACGGCTCAGAGGACTGGCGGCTGTGTTGTGCCCTGTCAGACTGTGGAGCGGGATTGAGTAGTTGTCAGCCGCGGGGTCCTGTGTCCACGGCTCAGAGGACTGGCGGCTGTGTTGTGCCCTGTCGGACTGTGGAGCGGTCTGTCAGTTGCGGGGGTCATGTGTCCACGGCTCAGAGGACTGACGGCTGTGTTGTGCCCTGTCGGACTGTGGAGCGGGATTGAGTAGTTTGTCAGCCGCGGGGTCCTGTGTCCACGGCTCGGGACTGGCGGCTGTGTTGTGCCCTGTCGGACTGTGGAGTGGTCTGACAGCCGCGGGGTCCTGTGTCCACGGCTCAGAGGACTGGCGGCTGTGTTGTGCCCTGTCAGACTGTGGAGCGGTCTGTCAGCCGCGGGGTCATGTGTCCACGGCTCAGAGGACTGACGGCTGTATGTGCCCTGTGGGACTGTGGAGCGAGATTGAGTAGTCTGTCAGCCGCGGGGTCCTGTGTCCACGGCTCAGAGGACTGGCGGCTGTGTTGTGCCCTGTCGGACTGTGGAGCGGTCTGTCAGTCGCGGGGGCAATGTGTCCACGGCTCAGAGGACTGGCGGCTGTGTTGTGCCCTGTCGGACTGTGGAGCGGGATTGAGTAGTTTGTCAGCCGCGGGGTCCTGTGTCCACGGCTCAGGGCTCCGGCGGCTGTGTTGTGCCCTGTCAGACTGTGGAGCGGGATTGAGTAGTTTGTCAGCCGCGGGGTCCTGTGTCCACGGCTCAGGGCTCCGGCGGCGGATGGAGGTTCGGGCGGCTTGATACCAATTTGTGAGTCGCAATGCCATATATTATACGGCCACGTCCAAATGTGTCTGATAGTCGCCATTTCAAACCAGTTTTGATGAAGGGGAAGTATCAGCAAACCGCCGTAACCGTTTACAGCGCCCGCGAGATGGCGCACCGTGCCATGTATTGTGAGGCGCGAGGGGAGCGTAGGCACCAATGACGACACGCTAATGTTAAACGAAAATGGCGCTAAAATTGCCGGACCGTTCTACCTCTCTTATACGGCCTTGGAAAATCGTAGTAAGCTGGCGGTGAAATACAAATAGAACAATTGATTTTGAAGCAGATCAGCAACAACATTTCACGTGCTGCACAATATTCCACACTGTATATTGGAAGAAAGTCACTGGTCGCTACCAAGCTCTACTCAAAATTAATCACAGGGAATTGAAAATGAAGTGAAGAGCTATATATATGAATATCGCAATAGGTAAAAGCTTAAAGCGGGGAATATAAATTGTTTTTGTTATTTGTCCCTGGCGCAACAGAATTGTACAATCTGGAAAAAGTAGTCTTGAGAAAAAACATTCTATCCTACTACTAAGAATCCTGTACTATAATTTATATTTTCTTCTTTATAACTAAAAAACAGTGATAATGTGAACACAAAATATTTTGTTGCTGTCATAATTCCCAGTTTGAATGGCATGGTGACTAGAATTACCACTGTATGGATAAGTTACCATAATGTCATTGCAAAACTTGGTATAATTTTGGTATAAAATTCCGTCCAACCTGTTGTTATAGGGCCTTGCCTTTATTGACCATTAAAACGCCTTTTTGGGCGATGACCGAGCGGGCGCACTCTGGTAAAGCTAAATTAAGTTATATTCAATTGTTCATGACCTCCTTTCTCGAATCCGCCAAAAGGGAGTACGACCTGAGCGCTTCATGCTTCATCGTATAAATTAATTACCGAGCGGGCGCGAAGCGCCTGTGAGGTTTCTCGTCAACTTACTAGACAAATTTACATTTGACCTGGCCCGACCCGGCCCGACCCGGCCATACAGACGCTTTTTGAAGGTAATAACTTTGCAACCATTGCTCCGATTGAGATCGGGTTTTCACCATTGGATAGGGCTATCCAATTAATTTTTATTTTATTATAGTGTGTTTTGATAGGGATGGCACCACAGCGCGTGGCACCCGCATATGTCGAAATAAACCAAAATCATTCTGGATACAAATGGCTTGATTTATCTAAGCAGACGTTTTGTATACGCTGAAGCATGCAGTGCTCAGGACGTACTCCTTTTTGCCGGATTCGAGAAAAGAGATCATGTACAATTTAATAAAACTTAATGTGTATGTTGGCATGCCTATGTTGGCAGGCCTGGCAATTTGTATGGGGGACTAAAAGGACTAAAACAACTGTGTTACTACCACACATTCTCCTGTACCGTTTCATATTTCAAACCTGTTTTAGCTTTACCAATTCGCGCCCGCTCGTTCATCGCCCAAAAAGACATTTTACTGGTGCTTAGATTAACCCTCGCCCTACGGGGGGGGGGGGGGGGCCTGACAGACCCCCCCCGAGGTTTTTCTTGAATAACTTTTTACACATGCAGCGCATCTTGCTTAAATATTCGATAGCTGAGTGTACAACAATTATACGTATGCTGTAAAAATGTAATTTAAATTGGTCGAGTCGTTTGGGAGATAATCATGTTTTGATGACGCCATGCTGGTGAAAAAACGATAAATATTTGAAAAATGGTAGAAAACAGAGTTTTAAGAAAAAACTGCAAACGCAGTTCAGCAAAGATACAAAATGGCATTTTCCTTAAAATGGAAATCTCGGATTTTCAAATTTTGGGTTTTTGAATCCTATTTTTTTTTAAATCCCCACAAAATCAAAATTTTCAAAGATGTTAAAATGATCGGAATATATGCAAGAGAACTGAGTATGGGCAATACCCATACCAAATTTCAAAGCAATATCTTTATTTTTGACTGAGTGATGGGTCCCTAAATGTAAGAAACTGATGACGTCATTTTTAAAATAACTTTTTTGACTTTTGTTGACAAGATACGAACAAATAGTTACATTGTCTGTATTTCTGAGCCAAAATTGGTCTAGGAACATGCTTTTTATTTACATTTATCGATTGATAATTTTGAGGTTTTCTGAAGAGCAAAATTGCTGTTCTGGACGTCGTAAATCCGGGGAACTATCAAAGCGTTCAAAGTTGTAGCATTCAATGCTTGTACCATCCAAAACAGCAGCCAACAACGCTTGCGACATCCAAAATTCGCCCGGGTAGGGGACATCTTCATGGGCCAAACTCGCCGCATCCAAAATGGTACTCGCCGCATCCAAAACCGAGACATACAGCCACATACAAAGCCGTGGCAGTCAAGCTTGCGCTATCCAAAACTGTCTGGCGCGGTCATATTGGAACTACTAGTTGCAGTGAAACCCGCTAGATGGAGGGAGTAGCGTGGTGAAGACGTAGTCACTCTGGCACGCAAGTCGGCTACAGTGGAATATGTTTATGCGAATGGACATTGGAGCGAATTCCCTCCAAAAATATCACATAATTCTGAAAACTCATCGTATTTCGCTTGGTTATGTGATAGCCGATTTTAAACAAACTTTTCTTTGTAAAAGTTGCTTAGATTGTCTTCCATATCAGGAAATGTGTCAATTTTGTGCCGATTTCAGGCGGTTTGGAGGGGGGTCATGACCGCAATCCCCCCCCCCTGGATCCGCTTGTGACCATAGTCTGCAACGGATTTAATTAACGAATTTCTTATTCTATAATTAATTATTAATTGTGATGAATTATTATTGAAAATTTAACATATACATAATTTAATAGTAATACATACATATAATAGTTAACTCATTAAGTAAGTACCAAGGTGTGTTCTAGAAGGACTGGATCAACAGTTTTCTGGTCACATAGGGAGAGCGACGTCCTAACACAGCTTCGAAAACATCCGCCCCCTAACTTCAGGCGTTTTCGAAATATAGAGGCACCGCCTCCAAACGGGACGGTCCCGTTTTAACCAGGGGATCCGAGACTAATAGTAGTGGCCAGGCGCCGCTCCGCCAGCCGTTCCCCCGCGTGCGCGCCTATTGCTGTGTGCCCGGTACCTGACCCATGTTGCTCTCCCCTATACTGCGCTCCCACACTGCATTCTTCATTAGTGACGTGACAGACATGAATCGGGGCACGTGGAAAACGACCGTGGGGACAATTCAGAGATTTGTTTAGGCAGTGTAGCAGTTAATGTTCCTATACCACCAATGGAATAACACACATATTTAATGCATCGAAGCTTAGTAGTAGTGGCCAGGCGCCACTCCGCCAGCCGTCCCCCCGCGCCTATTGCCGTGTGCTCAGTACCTGACCCTTTTCCTCTCCCCTCTACTGCGCTCCCACGCTGCTTTCTGCATTAGTGACGACTAACGTGGCAGACATGACTCGGGGCACGTGGAAAGCGACCGGGGGGACAATTAACCCTCGCCCTACGAGAGCTTTTTTCACCTTCGCCCTACGGGGGGGGGGGGGGGGGGGGCTGACAGCCCTTGTTAACTTCAAAACCAAGCAACTTAGAGCAATACGGTGAGACCCAGCATGTTGCCTGTCATGAGAGGAATCTAACAGTTTGCAATTTTTAGGTTTCAGGTCAATGGGTGACCTTCCAGGTCAAGTGAATGACCTCCGATTTAACACGTCCAGAACAGCGATTTTGCTCTTCTGAAAACCTCAAAATTATAAATTGATAAATGTAAATAAAAAGGCATGCTCCTAGATCAGTTTTGGCTCAGCAATACAACAAAAGTAATTATTTGTTCGTATCTTGTCCAAAAATGTTAAAAAAAGTTATTAAAAAAATGACGTCATCAGTTTCTTACACTTAGGAAGCCATCACTCAGTCAATAATAGAGATATTGCTTTGAAATTTGGTATTAGTATTGTACATACTCAGTTCTCTCACATATATTCCGGTTGTTCTAATATCTATGACAATTTTGATTTTGTGGGGATTTAAAAAATAAAAAAAATAAAAAAATTTAGGGGTCAAAAACCCAAAATTTTGAAAATCAGAGATTCCATTTTAAAGAGAATGCTATTTTGTATCTTTGGTGAATTGTGTTTGCAATTTGCTTTAAAACTCTGTTTTCTACGATTTTTCAAATATTTATATTTTTGTTACCAACATGACGTCATCAAAACATTATTATCTCTCAAATACTTAACAAATTTCAAATAAATTTTTACAGCCTACGTATAATTGTTGTAAACTCAGCTACCAAAAATTTCAGCAAGAGCACCCAATGTGTCAAAAGTTATTCAATAAAAACCTCAGGGGGGCCTGTCAGCCCCCCCCCCCGTAGGGCGAGGGTTAAGAGATCTATTTAGGCAGTGGAGCAGTTCATGTTCCTATACTTGATCCTATTCCGATCCGACTCCGCCACTCCGCCTTTCTGCTCGGCTGCTTCCCACTCCACGTACCACGGCGTTGAACCAGGGCCGGACCATCGCAACTGATTCATGTTCCGTCCGCTCACAAGGCTAACAAGGAGACCACTAAGCGAGGGCTATTCTGACGGGCTGTATTGGGATTCAATGCACATGGGGAAAGATTCCAAGCTGCTGATCCGTTCCACGCAACGTTTGCTAGCTTCAGAGCAAGTGTGATAAAATAAAAGGGGGCGGATTCCGCCCCCCTCATGTTTTTCGCAGATATCTCCAGAACGGCTAAGAGCAGGCCCATTAAATTTTGGGACTTTTCATAGAATTAAATACCGCATTTGGAGTCAAAATTTTGAGTTCTTAACCTGAACAGAGGCGGTTCCAGGACACAGTTTTGGGTGGGTTCGGAGGCGACATTTGGCGATAATACGGAAATGCGATATTCACGTTTTTTTCTTAACTGCCTCAAGTATGAAGGAGTTACATCGGTTTACGGTGATTGCAACAAGTGGAAATTAGTTGATGTTAATGAAATATTATACAAATTGCATGGCAGAGGCGGTTTCAGGGGCTTGAAAGGGGGGGGGGGTGGTTCCAGGAAGTATTCAATGCTTGACGGATAGAGCGATGCAAGAAGCATTTATAGCTATCAAGATGTAAAATATATCTTCTGCTTCCATTATTTGCATAATTTATTACATATCGAGTTTCAGGGGCGTGTTCAGGCACGTGGAAAGGGGGGTGACTGGCATGGTGAGGACGATATGCCCGCGATAACGGCGCAATAGACGGTTAGCTTATAATGATATATCCACATATGAGGCCAGAAAAGGGAATAAGGCATTTTTTTTGCAGAGGCGCGCTCAGGAATGGAAGAAAGGGGGTCATATTATTGCAAGGAAACTAAGAGGCATGGGCGTACAATGACATAACATACTGCTGTTTTAGGATGAAACACGCACCACAGGGTACTCTACGAACGATTATAAGATAATAGGCGAGTCCAGGTAGGGTAAAACGGGGGTAAGCAATGTTAATTGAAGTTGTAAGTGAAATAGTCACTGTTGACTAGTTAGTATCATAATAGCGGATAATATACTTATCAAAAGATCTTGCGCCGGCCCATTTTGGATCTTGGATACGCCTATGATGAAGTACAACATGCAAAAAGGAACTATCTACGATCAGTAACATATTTATAGTGCTGGGTAGCAACTTGTCTGCGGTTAATACTTTTTCACAATTTGACCTCCCTTTTTCACTAACCTGGTACCGCCTATGGCACAAAATATGATTTATAACTGTTTTGTCTAATGTCACAATCACATACCATTTAATTTATCAAAAAAAACAACATATAAAATGATTTTATTACGCATTTACTTCACCCCCATATTGAGTGACCTGCACACGCCTATGATTTGTTAATTTTCAAACGTCACCGTCATATATCAATTTCCAATTTAATCTCTATCGATTCCTATTAGTTGTGTTAAAATCGGTTGATAAACATGACAGCTATGTTGGATAAAAAATACCACTAAAATGTGTAGTTTTTGCCCCCCTGTTGCTCCCATATCTAAAATTTAGATTGTTTTATTATTTAGAAATGTAGATCGTCTTGAGGGGAACCAAACATTGTTTCATTTTTGAAAATCGGACGGGTAGATCTCGAGATCTCCGTGGGGGGGGGGGGGGGGGGGCGGAATCCGCCCCCCCCCCCCCCTGTTACAAATAGGGATAGCCAGGAGCCTGTTACAAATAGGGTTAAGTGGCAAAACAGCTAAACACCCTGAAGTGATAGCTCCATATGTACCGAAAACCTACTCACTAAAATCATCATACCCAGATCAATGCACACCCAGCTAAAACACGAAAGAAATAAACGGGCCCCTACGGTTCCCATGGCTCAGCAGAAGCGAACATTTCTCCCGCCAGCAGGCAAGGCCTACCGCCAGGGCGCACAGCCCGGCACAGTCCGGTGCAGCCGGGCGGTCGGCTGAGACCCCGCGGGCGGCGGCGGTGGCACTGACAATGTCGGGTTCCACTGTACAGCATTCCACCGTGTCCCAGGGACGTCAATCAACTAGCGTTTCGTTCATTACTGGCTATGGTGAGACATCTACCGGGTGATATTTGAACCAATAGTTCCCGGAAGGTAGATGTCCTCGGTGTTCTATTTTTGGAGGTCGCAAGCTTTGGCTGCCACTACTTTGTATGTGGCTGGATACCACGATTTTAGCTGCTGCTAGCTTGGATGATGACGATGTTCCCTACCCGGGCGAAATTTGGATATTGCAAGCGTTAGATGGTGCTGTTTTGGATGGTACAAGCATTGAATGCTACAACTTTGAACGCTTCCATATGCACCCGTAAATCCGAGGTCATTCACTTGCCCTGGAAGGTCACCTCTTGACCTGAAACCTAAAACTCGCATACTGTTATATTATTCTCATGACAGGCAGCATGCTGGTTCTTACTGCATTGCTCTAAGTTTCTTGGTTTCGAAGTTAACAGGGGGGCCTGTCAGGCCCCCCCGTAGGGCGAAGGTGAAAAAAGCTACCGTAGGGCGAAGTTTAATAATGCCATTTTGATCAATAATTATTTTTGTTCATTTCCACGTTTGCGTGTGCCACACGCGGTGATACCACCCCTATCAGAACGCACCATAACAAAATCAAAATTGATTTGATGGTCCTATCCAATGGTGAAAACCCGATCTCAATAGTAGCAGTGGTTGCAAAGTTATTAGCTTCTGAAAAGCGTCTGTACGGCCGTGTCGGGCCGGTTCGGGCCGGGCCAATTGTAAATGAATCTAGTAAGTTGACGAAAAACCTCACGGGCGCTTCGAGCCCGCTCAGTAATGAAAATCCACATTAAAAATGCTGCAAAGGCATTTATACGCGCAACAAAATACACTCATAAAAAATGGGGTACATTTTTTTCGCCATTTCAGCTGACTCCCCCCCCCCCACACACACACTAAACAATTATCGGCAACGCCCCTGTGTACACCTGACAATTGACATAGTTTTGCTCAGTGTAAGGCAATGTCAGAACAATAAAAACTGCAAGCTGACATTTTTCGATATCCCGAAAGGTCGAAAAGCTAAAAAAAATAGAAATCGTGTGGTTGCAAAATAAAATGTCCCAAATCCGGTAAGAAATTCGAAGTTGGGGGTAGGTAAGGTCCGCTAAAAACGGTTTGCCCCCCCCCCCAAACGGCCAGCTGGATCCGCCCTTGGCTCACTACAACACCCTTCCCCCACCTTATGATGCGGAATACGACCACGCAGCAAGGCTTGATTATTTGTACTATCGTACTATCAAACGAGTTTCTATTTTTTGCTATGCTATTCTTACGTGTAAGTACGTATCAATTAAGCGAGAGAACAAATTTGATGAATCCAAATATCTCAACTTTTGCCATTTTACATGCTATTTTATATAAAAATAAGTTATTCGCGAATCACTTTTGACTGAATAAAGCTAGAAGGGCACGGTAAACGTCATTATGTTGTTATCATCAAGACGCGTTAAATGATGTGCAGCATGACCTCTTTCTGACATTTGTTAACCTTGATCTAAGGTCAAAGTCACGGGGCAAGGTCACCTTTCCAAATTTGACCTACACGGCGATGTTTTATATCTTTGAACTCTTCTTTAAGCTAGGAATTCATTGGTATTACAATAATTCGGCGATCGTTGATGATTATAAAGCGAATGAGACATTTTCGGGCTTTCTTTACACCGATAAGGAAGTTATGAAGTTGCTATTCGACATTCAAATTAAAATGAATTCAAAAGTTGCCATTGATGATCAGGCGTTATTTAAGCACAATCGAATTTCTCGCAACAAGACAAGTTTTAAGATATATAACATCGCCACATAGGCCACAATTGGAAACCTAACCTTGCACCTTGACATTGACCTTAGGTGAAGGTCACCGAATGTTATAAATAGGTCATACTGCATATCATTCAACGCGTCTTGACGACAATAACAAAATGGTGTCAATTTTACCTTATCTTTATTCAGTCAAAAGTTATTGGGGAATAACCTGTTTCACAAAATAACATAAAATGCCCAAATTTAGCATATTTGAAGACAACACAACGGCGATTGTTGATGATTATAAATTGAACTGAGACATTTTCGGGCTTTCTTTACACCGAGAAGGAAGTTATGAAGTTGCTATTCGACATTCAAATTAAAATGAATTCAAAAGTTGCCATTGACGATCAGGCGTTATTTAAGCACAATCGAATTCCTCGCAACAAGATAAGATTTAAGATATATAACATCGCCACATAGGCCACAATTGGAAACATAACCTTGAGCCTTGACATTGACTTTAGTTGAAGGTCACCAAATGTTAGAAAGAGGTCATACTGCATATCATTCAACGCGTCTTGACGAACATAACAAAATGGTGCCCATTTTACCTTTTTATCTTGATTCAGTCAAAAGTTATTGGGGAATAACATCTTTCACAAAAATAACATACACAATGCCCAAATGTAGCATATTTGAAGACAATAAACATCAATTGTATTTTTCTGTTTGAACGACATCTCTTTACATTTAACAATAATGAAGTAAAAAATAGGAAATACATTTGGCTTGGGTATCCAAAAGAAGATCAAAATTTAAACAAAACACTAACTTTGAAATTAAAGGTCAAGGTCATGAAATGTCACAAAAAGGTAATGCATTCAACTCGTCTTGATGAAAACAGCAAAATGATGTTTACCGTACCATTCTAGATTTATTCAGTCATAAGCTATTAGCGAATAACATATTTTGTATATAAAATAGTATGCAAAATTGCAAAATTGGAGATATTTGGAGGCAAATATCCCTCAAAGTTATTTTTGCAATGAATTGACACGTCCTTACACGTAAGAATAGAATAGCGAAAAATTCGAAACACGTTTGAGAAAAGGTATACAAAAAAGTTGTAAAATTTCGAAAACGTACTACATTTGGCAATTTTCGAAAATGGAAAAAATCAACATCGCCATATTATAAAACAGCTAATTGCCATTCTATTGACATATAATACATATATATTGCTTCACAAATTTCCCGCCATATGGGCTGACAAAGATTGACCTGCACCGTGACCATATACAAATGCCCGAGGCAATATCTCCGGAACCACGGCTTGCATTCCAATACAACTTTCACAGCTCGCTTTATCACCGCAGGTTACTCCTTATACCAATTTTGGTCAAAATCGGTGACATGACGGTGTCATTTTGCACTTTGTTTGTTGTCGATTTGCCGTGGAATGCCCCAGCACAAAGAAGAACATTGGATATGTTTTTTAAATTGAACCTAACTACCCTACTTAATACTGGTAGACGTATTCCACACAACATAGGTATCTGCGCTAACCCGTCCGTTCCGCTGGACGATTAGCCGGCATTTCCGGGATGGGGGTATCCGCACCAATTCAGTACATTAACCCGGCATTGACTGGGGTCTGATCAGAACACCATCGAATGGGGGGGGGGGGGGGGCGTTAAACGCCCCTGGTTATCTTCCGAACCAATAATCGCAGCGAGACGCGCAAGACGGCATTCGAAAGCTGTCAATGAGAGAAATATAAACCATGCTAAAAAATGTCAAAGTTAGGTCAAATGAGGTCATTTACGTGAAGTTAGTATCAAGTTCAGGTCAAATTCAGGTCACCGAAGGTCAACATTTTAAATGGTTAAATCTAAACAAAAAAGTAATGTTGCTAGACCAGTTTTGTCTCAGAAATACAGTGGTGGCATTATTTGTCTGTATCTATTCCAGAAAAGCCCAAAAACGCCATTTCAAAATATGACGTCATGGGTTGCCCATGCTTTAGATGTCATAAGTCCGTAAAAAATGGATATACCAGTTTGAAATTTGGTATGGTAGTTGCCTATGTATGGTTCTCTGACATATCTTCCGTTTTTTTTTGTATATGATGATTTTTTTTATAGTTTCCCCTCGACAAAAAAGTTTTTTTAGTTTTTGGGGGTCAAAACTAAAATTCTCAAAAATCCGAGATCGAAGGCTTGTAGCCGTTGCAATTTGCAATCTTTTGGCGTTTTTCGATTGCATTTTGCTTCCAATGTAGCTTTTGTACGGTCTGGAAAAGCTTAGCTGATTTTGGTGTAAAACTCGTGTGAAGTGACGTCACTAAATTCGCCATAACTCGAGAAAAAAATCAACGAAATTTCTTCATTTTTGCACACAAGGCGTAAAAATGACCTATAAGAAGGTACCCGAAGTTTCAGATTAATAGTGCTATTAGGTTTTTATCTATTGCAAAAATTCATCAGGGGGGCGTTAAACGCCCCCCACCCCCCACAGTCAATGGCGGGTTAACCCGTGCCATTGACTCGGCGCCACCTTCGCTGTGCAGAGGGGGAAGGGGTGTTTAGACACCCCCCTCTAACTCGAAAACTGAAATGGCTAGACAGACACGGGAAAATGCGTTCGAAAGCTCTCGACAAGCACATTTGAAAGTACTTCAAATATTTTTCCTATAGCCAATATTGAAATCGCCAGAGGTCATCAAAGGTCAAATTTTCCAGTTTTAGGACTTGGCTCCAGAAACCCCCAGATATCACAGGAACTATATTAGCTAGGGACAAACGGAAACGAGCAATGGAAATGTCTTGAACAAAGCAATCGATAAGGTTTCCTCAGATTTTAGCTCATGTCAATATTTGAAGCTCCAGAGCTCATCAAATGTCAAAAACGCGATTTTTTTTTACAAAACCGTTGTTCACTAATAGCATTTTACATTAGCATTTTAGCATTTTACAATAGCATTTTACGACAAGGCAATATGTGTTTAATATGTATAATAATGTTGTACAATATAAATAATGAACAATATGTGTAATAATGTTGATGCCATCGTGTTTTTCCGGTCAAGGCCCTTCGACTCATATTAGTGTTGACCAGGTTAGGTCAACTTAAAAGTTTGACCTCAGCTCAAGGTCAATTGGTGACCCAAGTAGGTCATGTTGCATATAGGAAGACGTGCCTGGACGAGACAAACACATTGGTGTCGGTTTCACTTCTCTATCGTCATTATATCGAGAGTTATTGAAATGCAACTGTTGGTGACCTCGGATGACCTCGGCTGACCCTGTAGAGGCCACTGAGCAAAAATGGCACCTAGGTCATCAAGAATGGTTTATAATAACATGATCCAGAAGGAATTTGACTGATATCTTGCGTATCTTTGGAATAGGAAGCATTTTAATATGTATCCATTGACTTATAAAATGGGGAGGTCACGAAATTGACCCGACCTTGTATCGCTGATATACAAATCCAAGATATAAGAATGATAGATATATATATATGACCTTATGAAATCCTGTAAGTGTAAAACAGATCATCTAAAAACTGTGACTGTGGTAGTACCACATTTTTTTGGAGGTGGGGTCACGTGACCTAGTCTGGTGACCTGACCTGAGATGACCCGATGATTATTTTTGCATTATGTGAGCATTTGATGCCCGAATTGCGCGCCGCCGTTTTCGCGCTATCCTCGAAAAACCGGAGGGGGGGGGGGGGTCTAAACACCCCCCCCCCCCTCCCGGGCGGGCGCGGGTTAATTAACTGGACTGGAACTGGAACTGCATAGGACATAATTACCTATTACCCGTTAATGGATCACCGCCCCACCAACTCCGTTGCGTCGGTGACTTATCCCATCTCCCACATATGTCCTATGCATAGCTAGCTGGCATCTCCGAAATGGAGGTATCCACACCAATTCAGCACGTAAAATAACTGGGACTCTTAAACTGAATAAACTGAGCGGTGCCGGTTAGACAGACAGATAGACATACAGAGTCTATCTGTCTGTCCGTTGCGTCGGTGACTTATCCCATCTCCCACATTCTTCTTTCTGAACCCTGCTTTAGCCAAGCTAAGTAGCTGTTGGATAGCTCTGTTGTTTTGTGTATTTTTTGAGGAACCACATTATATTTAGATATAAGGATTAGATATTTAGTTTTGTGGATCGTTTAAGTATTATTTTTAAGCATTCATAGTTAGCTGTTACCTCTTACTTGCTTTTTAAAGGACTTTTCATTTTAGCTTGTGTGCGCCAAAATTGTCTTAGTCTTATTTTTGTGTTATTAGTTGCAGGGTTGGATAGGTAGATATTTTAGAAAATTAGGGATAATTAAGGTGTATTTAGTATTCAGTTTATTTAAGGATTAGATATTTAGTCTAGTATTAGGTGCACTCATAGCTGATTTGTGTCACTAGCTTTACCTAGATCTAGTTAAGGTTTAGAAGAAGAAAAAACAAACAAAAAAACACAAAAAAAGTTAAGTTAAGTTAGTAAAGTATTGAAAAGTGCATAGTACCTAAGTTATATATCTAAGTTACTAGTGTATTCAAATGAGCATGACTAGGATGCAGGCGAAGATAGCAGAGCTAGAGGCCCTCCAGGCTAGAGTAGCGGAGCTTGAGGCGCAGTTAAGTAAGTGTAGGTGTAGAGATGAGCCGCAGGAGGGTGTAGCTCCTGACCAAGGAACGTATGCGCAGATCGTGGTTAGGGGGTCAGAAAAGGAGCCTACAGGATCAGGGACCAGTGGTAGTTCTGATAGGGGCATAAGGCAGGAGGATAAGGCAAAGGTGGATAGTGCGGCTGGGGTTTGGAAGTGTGTTGGAGGGTCACGTTTCTGGAGACTCAACATTGTGGAAAGTAATGCTAGGGCCACAGACAGTAAGGATGAGGAGGGGTGCTGGGTAATGGAGGGTGGTAGCAGAATCTGGAGGAGGAAGAGGGAAGGGGATCAGGAGGGATGGACAAAAGTTCAGGGTAGAGTCAGGCAGTACAGCCCCAGGGAACATCAGCAGGTTACAATAGCAAATAGGTTCAGTGCGTTAGAGTCAGCAGCTGAAAGTGACAGGGAACAGATTCAGCATTTAGTGGTTGGGGACTCAAGGGTAAGGCCCTTAAGGCGAACATTCTGTGGGAAGAGGGACAAATGTATAGTCAAACCGGGGGCAAAAGTAGTTGATATGGGCCCTGTCATTGAGGCAGAACTTGGTAGGAGTAGCCCGGAGACAGTTATAATACAGGTGGGGGTGAACAACATAGGACCTAGGCAGAGTGTGAGAATAGTAGCGGAGTACCGGAGCCTGCTGCAGAGGTTGAAGGAGTCCAGGAAACCAGTCATTGTGACTGGCATCCTCCCTCGCTGTGGAGCCAGTGAGGAGTGGTACTCGAGAGCTCTGTCTGTGAACAGCTCAGTTCAGAACTTATGTTCAGCTATGGGGCTTAGTTATGTAGACTTATGGGATCAGTTCTATGAGTGGCATAGGTACTATATGAAGGATGGGCTTCACTTATCGGATGAGGGGGCAAGGGCTTTGGGAGATGCCTACAGAAGTGTCATTCAGGGAAACTAGGTAGGAGGGGGGGGGGGGGGGGGGGGTTCAGGGACGCTAGTACTAGGGCATCAGGAAGTAAGCATTGGTAGAAGTTCATGTCAGAATAGGACAGTAGATCATAATTCCCTCAGAATTAGTAGAGTCAGCTCAAAGTATAAGATCACATGTGTGTTGCTGAATGCCCAAAGTATTAGGTCTAAATTTGATGAGTTTGAGTGTTATGTTGCCCTTGAAAAGCCTGATATCATTTGTGTAACCGAGACATGGGTTAGTGAGGGGTATAATAGGGATAGGCTACAGGATTTCGAGTTACAAGGGTATAACATGTTCTCATACTGCAGAGAATCACGGCAGGGAGGCGGAGTGTTTGTATATGTAAATAGCTTGTACTGCACTACTAGAGTTGATGATTCTAGTAAAGTAAAAGAAGTAGAATCAATCTGGCTTGACATTAAAATTGGTACAGGAAACAGAGGAAGGTTGAGGATAGGTGCATTTTACAGACCAGGGAATCTTCCAAGGAACTCCCAAGCTGAAACAGACCAAGATATTTGTGAGGAAATACGTAGGAACTTTCGGGCTCAGTGTCTTATTATGGGAGATTTTAACTTAAGAGGATATGAAAGTATAGCAGAGGAAACAAATGAGTGTAGGTTGTATAGGCAAATCTTTGAAGAGGAGCTTTTCATGCATCAGTTTGTAACAGAGCCAACCAGACATTGCTCCATTCTAGACCTTGTATTCTCAGACAACAGTGATCTAGTTAGTGACATAAGTATTTGTGCAGGTCTAGGAACCAGTGATCACAATATGGTTAAATTCAATATCTCATCAGAAATGAGGCCCAAAGATAACCTTATTATGGTTCCAAACTTCAGCCGGGCTGATTTTGATGGTATTAGAAATGACCTCGCACAGATAAAATGGAACGTTGAGTTGGCAGGTTTAGATGCATGTGAGGCCTGGAATGTTTTCAAAGCTAGATTAAGCCAAATTCAAAATCGGCATATACCCCTCAGGCACAAACGTAACAGAACCAAGGGCAATCCAGTTTGGCTTACCCCAGAAGTAAGGAGTGCTATACAAGCTAAAAGAAGTGCATTTGGCATTTTGAAGGGATCTTCACTAGATATAAATCAGAAGGCCTACCAGAATGCAAGAAATTCAGTTAAGAAAAAGGTCAGAGCAGCTAAAAGGGCAAAGGAACTTGATTTAGCTAGACATTGTAATGCAGATAGTAAGAAGTTCTTCAGTTTTTATAAGTTAAGTACAGTTTCCAAAAATATAGGTCCATTTAAGGTAGATGATGTGTTAGTTAGCAAGGACAGTGAAATGGTTGAAGTGCTTAATGATCAGTTTCAATCTGTCTTTACTATCGAGGACCAGAGTAGTATTGCAGCACTTCAGCCTGAGCTAGAGACAGAGGAGACTATAGGAGAGCTAGGTGGCATAAGTAGTGAACTTGTTCTAGAATATCTAAAGAAAGTAAGGCCTAACAAGGCAGAAGGACCTGATAAAATCCATGCTAGACTTTTAAGAGAATCTGAAAGGGAGTTGTCGGTTCCATTAGCCATAATATTTTCTAAATCACTTGCAGATAGTAAAATTCCACTTGATTGGAAAAGAGCAAATGTTGTTCCTATTCATAAAAAGGGAGATAGAAGTAAAGAGGAAAACTATAGACCAGTTAGTCTGACCTCATTAGTCTGCAAGGTGCTTAAATCAATCATCAAAGATAAGATTGTTGAATTCTTGGAGCAAAATGAACTCATCAAGGATACACAGCATGGCTTTAGGAAGGGCCGTTCTTGTTTAACTAATCTTCTGGAGTTTTTGGATGTTGCAACAGATAGCTTTGATCAGGGTAAACAGCTAGATGTAGCTTTTCTTGATTTCAGTAAAGCATTTGACAAAGTCTCCCATACAAGACTGGGGTTGCAACTTAAAATTCATGGGATCAGGGGCAAGATTCTGGATTGGATAGAAACGTGGCTTTCAGGACGCCAGCAAAGGGTTATATTGAATGGGTGCCAATCACAATGGAAGGAGGTTCTCAGTGGGGTTCCACAGGGCTCAGTCCTGGGCCCATTGCTTTTTATAATATTTGTGAATGCAATTGAGAACAGTATAGACAGCAAAGTCTTGAAATTTGCAGACGATCTAAAAGTTGTCAGGATTATTAGAGGAAAACATGATCAGGATGTTTTTCAATCAGATCTGGACAAGCTAGTTGAGTGGTCTGAAGCATGGCAGATGAAATTCAATTTGAGTAAATGTAAGATTATGCACGCTGGACGGGTTAGCAGTAAACATAGGTATGAAATGGGTGGGCAGAAAATGGAGCAGATTGAAAAGGAAAGAGATTTAGGTGTCGTGGTAAACAATAGACTATCAGCGTCAGACCAGGTTGTAGAAGCTAGGAAAAAGGCACTTAGAATGCTAGGGGCCATTAACAGAAATGTTTCCTACAAGAGTGAAAAGGTAATAACAAAACTGTATTGTGCATACGTTAGACCACATTTGGAGTATTGTGTACAAGCCTGGTCTCCAACATATGAGAAAGATTGCTGGTTGTTAGAAAGAGTTCAAAAAGGGCAACAAAAATGGTTAATTGTCTTGGTAGTTTACCTTATGAAGATAGATTAAAGAAATTGGGTATGTTTTCACTTAAATATAGAAGGCTAAGAGGAGATCTAATTGAAGTCTTCAAATTTGTAAATAGTCAGCATTCTGGATATTTAAAGGGTATGTTTGAGTTCAATAGGGAAAATCGAGGTAGAGGTCATCAGCATAAACTCATTATGAAACAAAGTAGGACTAGGCTACGACAGTCATTTTTCAGTAGAAGGGTTGTAGGACATTGTAATATGCTACCAGGGGATGTCGCTGATGCAGTGACACTTGCTTCCTTCAAAATTAGATTAGATAAATACTTTACAGAGAAGGGATTAGTTCATAAATACTCGTGGGATTAGACTTCTTTTATGCAGGTAGAGTAAGGTGATTTGAAGGGGCGAGACTGGTGGAGGGGGGGGGGGGGGGGGGGGGGGTGGGTGTGGGTGTGGGTGGGGTGGGGTGCAACCTCGGATGGGCCCAAGAGGCTCTTTGTTGCACTTTTCTTTTATGTCTTTATGTCTTTATTTATGTCCTATGCATAGCTAGCTGGCATCTCCGAGATGGAGGTATCCGCACCAATTCAGCACGTAAAATAACTGGGACTTTTAAACTGAATAAACTGAGCGGTGCCGGTTAGACAGACAGATATACAGACAGATAGACAGACAGATAGACATACAGATATACATACAGATATACAGACAGATAGACAGACAGATAGACAGACAGATAGACAGACAGATAAACAGACAGATAGACAGACCGATAGACAGACAATAGACAGACAGATAGACAAACAGATAGACAGACAGATAGACAGACAGATAGACGGACAGATAGACAGACAGATATACAGACAGATAGACAGACAGATAGACAGACAGATAGACAGACAGATAGACAGACAGATAAACAGACAGATAGACGGACCGATAGACAGACAATAGACAGACAGATAGACAAACAGATAGACAGACAGATAGACAGACAGATAGACAGACAGATATACAGACAGATAGACAGACAGATAGACAGACAGATAGACAGACAGACAGACAGACAGATAGACAGACAGATAGACAGACAGATAGACAGACAGATAGACAGACAGATAGACAGACAGATAGACAGACAGATAGACAGACAGATAGACAGACAGATATACAGACAGATAGACAGACAGATAGATAGACAGACAGATAGACAGACAGATAGACAGACAGATAGACAGACAGATAGACAGACAGATAGACAGACAGATAGACAGACATATAGACAGACAGATAGACAGACAGATATACAGACAGATAGACAGACAGATAGACAGACAGATAGACAGACAGATAGACAGACATATAGACAGGCATATAGCCAGACAGATATACAGAGAGATAGATAGACAGATAGACAGACAGATAGACGGACAGATATAACAGACACATAGACAGACATATAGACAGACATATAAACAGACATATATACATACAGATAGACAGACAGATATACAGACAGATAGACAGACAGATAGACATACAGATAGACAGACAGATAGACAAACAGATAGACAGACAGATAGACAGTCAGATAGACAGACAGATAGACAGACAGATAGACAGACAGATAGACAGACAGATAGACAGACAGATAGACAGACAGATAGACAGACATATAGACAGACAGAAGACAGACAGATAGACTGACAGATATACAGACAGATAGACATACAGATAGACAGACAGATAGACAGACATATAGACAGACAGATAGACAGACAGATAGACAGACAGATAGACAGACAGATAGACAGACATATAGACAGACAGATAGACAGACAGATAGACAGACAGATATACAGATATATAGACAGACAGATAGACAGACAGATAGAACGGCAGATAGACAGACAGATAGACAGACATATAGACAGACAGATAGACAGACAGATAGACAGACAGATAGACAGACAGATAGACAGACAGATAGACAGACAGATAGACAGACAGATAGACAGAAAGATAGACAGACAGATAGACAGACAGATAGACAGACAGATAGACAGACAGATAGACAGACAGATAGACAGACAGATAGACAGACAGATAGACAGACAGATAGACAGACAGATAGACAGACAGATAGACATACAGATAGACAGACAGATAGACAGACAGATAGACAGACATATCGACAGACAGATAGACATACATATAGACAGACATATATACAGACATATAGACAGACAGATATATAGACATATAGCCAGATATATAGACAGACAGATAGACAGGCAGATAGACAGACATATAGACAGACAGATAGGCATACATATAGACAGACAGATAGACAGACATATAGACATACAGATATACAGACAGATAGACAGACAGATAGACAGACAGATATGCAGACAGATAGACAGACAGATAGACAGACAGATAGACAGACAGATAGACAGACAGATAGACAGACAGATAGACAGACAGATAGACAGACAGATAGACAGACAGATAGACAGACAGATAGACAGACAGATAGACAGACAGATAGACAGACAGATAGACAGACAGATAGACAGACAGATAGACAGACAGATAGACAGACAGATAGACAGACAGATAGACAGACAGATAGACAGACAGATAGACAGACAGATAGACAGACAGATAGACAGACAGATAGACATACAGATAGACATACAGATAGGCAGACAGATAGACAAACATATAGACAGACAGCTAGGCAGACAGATAGACAGACATATATACAGACAGATAGACAGACAGATAGACAGACAGATAGACAGACAGATAGACAGACAGATATACAGACAGATAGACAGACAGATAGACAGACAGATAGACAGACAGATAGACAGACAGATAGCCAGACAGATAGACAGACAGATATACAGACATATAGACAGACAGATATACAGACAGATAGACAGACAGATAGACAGACATATAGACAGACAGATATACATACAGATATAAATATATACAGACAGATAGACAGACAGATATACAGACAGATAGACAGACAGATATACAGACAGATAGACAGACAGATAGACAGACAGATAGACAGACAGATAGACATACAGATAGACAGACAGATAGACAGACAGATAGACAGACAGATAGACAGACAGATAGACAGACATACAGATAGACAGACAGATAGACAGACAGATATACAGACAGATAGACAGACAGATAGGCAGACAGATAGACAGACAGATTGACAGACAGATAGACAGACAGATATACAGACAGATCAGACAGATAGACAGATAGACAGACAGATAGATAGACAGATAGATAGACAGATAGACAGACAGATAGACAGACAGATAGACATATATACAGACAGATAGACAGGCATATATACATATATACAGACAGATAGACGGAGAGATATACAGACAGATATACATACATATAGACAGACAGATAGACAGACAGAAAGACAGACAGATAGACAGACAGATATACATATATGCAGACAGATAGACAGACATATAGACATACATATATACAGACAGATAGACAGACAGATAGACAGACAGATAGACAGACAGATATACAGACAGATAGACAGACATATAGACAGACAGATAGACAGACAGATAGACAGACAGATAGACAGACAGATAGACAGATAGATAGACAGACAGATAGACAGACAGATAGACAGACAGATAGACAGACAGATATACAGACATATAGACAGACAGATATACAGACAGATAGACATACAGATAGACAGACATATAGACAGACAGATAGACAGACAGATAGACAGACAGATAGACATACAGATAGACATACAGATAGACAGACAGATAGGCAGACAGATAGACATACAGATAGACATACAGATAGACAGACAGATAGGCAGACAGATAGACAAACATATAGACAGACAGCTAGGCAGACATATAGACATACATATAGACAGACAGATAGACAGACAGATAGACAGACAGATAGACAGACAGATAGACAGACAGATAGACAGACAGATAGACAGACAGATAGACATACATATAGACAGACAGATAGACAGACATATAGACAGACAGATAGACAGACAGATAGACACACAGATAGACAGACAGATAGACAGCCAGATAGACAGCCAGATAGACAGACAGATAGACAGACAGATAGACAGCCAGATAGACAGACAGATATACAGACAGATAGACAGACAGATATACAGACAGATAGACAGACAGATAGACATACAGATAGACAGCCAGATAGACAGACAGATAGACAGACAGATAGACAGACAGATAGACAGACAGATAGACAGACAGATAGACAGACAGATAGACAGACAGATAGACAGACAGATAGACAGACAGATAGACATACAGATATACAGAGATATAGACAGACAGATAGACAGACATATATACAGACAAATAGACAGACATATATACAGACATATATACATATATGCAGACAGATAGACATACAGATAGACATACAGATAGACATACAGATAGACAGACATATAGACAGACAGATAGACAGACAGATAGACAGACAGATAGACAGACAGATAGACAGACATAAAGACAGACAGATAGATAGGCAGATATACAGTCAGATAGACAGACATACAGATAGACAGACATACAGATAGACAGATAGACAGACAGATAGACAGACAGATAGACAGACAGATAGAAAGACAGATAGACAGACAGATAGACAGACAGATAGACAGACATATAGACAGACAGATATACAGACAGATAGACAGACAGATAGACAGACAGATAGACAGACAGATAGACAGACAGATAGACAGACAGATAGACATACATATAGACATACATATATACAGACAGATAGACAGACATATAGACATACAGATAGACAGACAGATAGACAGACAGATAGACAGACAGATAGACAGACAGATAGACAGACAGATAGACAGACAGATAGACAGACAGATAGACAGACAGATAGACAGACAGATAGACAGACAGATAGACAGACAGATAGACAGACAGATAGACAGACAGATAGACAGACAGATAGACAGACAGATAGACAGACAGATAGACAGACAGATATACATATATACAGACAGATAGACAGACATATATACATATATACAGACAGATAGACAGAGAGATAGACAGACAGATAGACATACATATAGACAGACAGATATACAGACAGAAAGACAGATAGATAGACAGACAGATATACATATATGCAGACAGATAGACAGACAGATAAACATACAGATAGACAGACAGATAGACAGACAGATAGACAGACAGATAGACATACAGATAGGAACAGACAGATAGACAGACAGATAGACAGACAGATAGACAGACAGATAGACAGACAGATAGACAGACAGATAGACAGACAGATAGACAGACAGATAGACAGACAGATAGACAGACAGATAGACAGGACAGATAGACAGACAGATAGACAGACAGATAGACATACAGATAGAAGACAGATAGACAGACAGATAGACAGACAGATAGACAGACAGATAGACAGACAGATAGACAGACAGATAGACAGACAGGATTAGACAGACAGATAGACAGACCAGATAGACAGACAGATAGACAGACAGATAGACAGACAGATAGACAGACATATACTACAGACAGATATACAGACAGATATACAGACAGATAGACAGACAGATAGACAGACAGATAGACAGACAGATAGACAGACAGATAGACAGACAGATAGACAGACAGATAAACAGACAGATAGACAGACAGATATACAGACAGATAGACAGACAGATAGACAGACATAAAGACAGACAGATAGATAGGCAGATAGACAGTCAGATAGACAGACATACAGATAGACAGCCCATACAGATAGACAGATAGACAGACAGATAGACAGACAGATAGACAGACAGATATACAGACAGATAGACAGACAGATTGACAGACAGATAGACAGACAGATATACAGACAGATCAGACAGATAGGACAGATAGACAGACAGATAGATAGACAGATAGGACAGACAGATAGACAGACAGATAGACATATATACAGACAGATAGACATACATATATACATATATACAGACAGATAGACAGAGAGATATACAGACAGATATACATACATATAGACAGACAGATAGACAGGCAGAAAGACAGAGCAGATAGACAGACAGATATACATATATGCAGACAGATAGACAGACATATAGACATACCATATATACAGACAGATAGATAGACAGATAGACAGACAGATAGACAGACAGATATACAGACAGATAGACATACATATAGACAGACAGATATACATACAGATAGACAGACAGATAGACATCAGATAGACAGATAGATAGACAGACAGATAGACAGACAGATAGACATACAGATAGACAGACATATAGACAGACCAGATATACAGACAGATAGACATACAGATAGACAGACATATAGACAGACAGATAGACAGACAGATAGACAGACAGATAGGCAGACAGATAGACATACAGATAGACATACAGATAGACAGACAGATAGGCAGACAGCATAGACAAACATATAGACAGACAGCTAGGCAGACATATATACATACATATAGACAGACAGATAGACAGACAGATAGACAGACATATATACAGACAGATAGACAGACAGATAGACAGACAGAAAAACATACATATAGACATACAGTATGACAGACAGATAGACAGCCAGATGGACAGCCAGATAGACAACAGATAGACAGACAGATAGACAGCCAGATAGACAGCCAGATATACAGACAGATAGACAGACAGATATACAGACAGATATACAGACAGATAGACATACAGATAGACAGACAGATAGACAGACAGATAGACAGACAGATAGACAGACAGATAGACAGACAGATAGACAGACAGATAGACAGACAGATAGACAGACAGATAGACAGACATATAGACATACAGATATACAGACATATAGACAGACAGATAGACAGACATATATACAGACAGATAGACAGACATATATAGCAGAACATATATACATATATGCAGACAGATAGACATACAGATAGACATACAGATAGACATACAGATAGACAGACAGATAGACAGACAGATAGACAGACATATAGACAGACAGATAGACCAGACATAAAGACAGACAGATAGTAGCAGATACTTCAGATAGACAGAACATACAGATAGACAGACATACAGATAGACAGAGAGACAGACAGATAGACAGACAGATAGACAGACAGATAGACAGACATATAGACAGACAGATAGACAGACAGATAGACAGACAGATAGACAGAACATATAGAGAGACAGATAGACAGACAGATAGCAGACAGATAGACAGACAGATAGACAGACAGATAGACAGACAGATAGGACAGACAGATAGACAGACACAGATAGATAGACAGACATATAGACATACAGATAGACAGACAGATAGACAGACAGATAGACAGACAGATAGACAGACAGATAGACAGACAGATAGACAGACAGATAGACAGACAGATAGACAGACAGATAGACAGACAGATAGAGACAGACAGATAGACAGACAGATAGACAGACAGATAGACAGACAGATAGACAGACAGATAGACAGACAGATAGACAGACAGATAGACAGACAGATAGACAGACAGATAGACAGGACAGATAGACAGACAGATAGACAGACAGATGGACAGACAGATAGACAGACAGATAGACAGACAGATAGACATACATATAGACAGACAGATAGACAGACATATAGACAGACAGATAGACAGACAGATAGACATACATATAGACAGGACAGATATACAGACAGAAAGACAGACAGATAGACAGACAGATATACATATATGCAGACAGATAGACAGACATATAAACATACAGATAGACAGACAGATAGACAGACAGATAGACAGACAGAATAGACAGACAGATAGACAGACAGATAGACAGACAGATAGACAGACAGATAGACAGACAGATAGACAGACAGATAGACAGACAGATAGGACAGACAGATAGACAGACAGATAGACAGACAGATAGACAGACAGATAGACAGACAGATAGAAAGACATATATACAGACAGATAGACAGACAGATAGACAGACAGATAGACAGACAGATAGACAGACAGATAGACAGACAGATAGACAGACAGATAGACAGACAGATAGACAGACAGATAGACAGACAGATAGACAGACATATATACAGACAGATATACAGACAGATATGACAGACAGATAGACAGACAGATAGACAGACAGATAGACAGACAGATAGACAGACAGATAGACAGACAGATAGACAGACAGATAGACAGACAGATAGACAGACAGATAGACAGACAGATAGACAGACAGATAGACAGACAGATAGACAGACAGATATACAGACATATAGACAGACAGATAGACAGACAGATAGACAGACAGATAGACAGACAGATAGACAGACAGATAGACAGACAGATAGACAGACAGATAGACAGACAGATAGACAGACAGATAGACAGACAGATAGACAGACAGATAGACAGACAGATAGACAGACAGATAGGCAGACAGATAGGCAGACAGATAGACAGACATACAGACAGACAGATAGACAGACAGATAGACAGACAGATAGGACAGACAGATAGACAGACAGATAGACATACAGATAGATAGACATATATACAGACAGATAGACAGACAGATAGACAGACAGATAGACAGACAGATAGACAGACAGATAGACGGACAGATAGACAGACAGATAGACAGACAGATAGATAGACAGACAGATAGACAGACAGATAGACAGACAGATAGACAGACAGATAGACAGACAGATATACAGACAGATAGACAGACAGATAGACAGACATATAGACAGACAGATAGACAGGACAGATAGACAGACAGATAGACAGACAGATAGACAGACAGATAGACAGACAGATAGACAGACATATAAACAGACATATAGACAGAGAGATAGACAAACAGATAGACAGACAGATAGACAGACAGATAGACAGGCAGATAGACAGACAGATAGAAAGACAGATAGACAGACAGATAGACAGACATATAGAGAGACAGATAGACAGCCAGATAAACAGACAGATAGACAGACAGATAGACAGATAGACAGACAGATAGACAGACAAGATTATACAGACAGATAGACAGACGGATAAACAGACAGATATACAGACATATAGACAGACATATAGACATACAGATAGACAGGCATATAGACAGACAGATAGACAGATAGACAGACAGATAGACAGACAGATAGACAGACAGATATACAGACAGATAGACAGACAGATAGACAGACCGATAGACAGACCGATAGACAGACAGATAGATAGACATATAGACAGATAGACAGACAGATAGACAGACCGATAGACAGACAGACAGATAGACAGATAGTCAAGAGAGACGCTTACCAAATAGCAATATAGATACAACAAGGAAATTCACTCACGCGCTCCTCTGCCACCCAGCAGCAGCAGGAGACCAAAGGCTGCGACGCTGCGTGCAAAATTATAACTTACGTTGGTTGTTAATCGTTCCAAAATAGCGTCCAGACGCGCCACTTTCCCTGTCCCTACTGCTATCAAAATGCTACCAAGTAGAGAAACACGAACGAGGCAAAAATAAAATTGATTTATTTTGCAAGAAGTTTTTTTTGCGCAGGCACTGCTCATTTTTCATCGCCAGTTTCAGCGGATTTTGAGGGGGGGCTAATTTCTATTGCCGCCCCCTGTCGAACTTGGGATGGGGGAGCTTTTGCCCCTGCCGCCCCCTCCCCCTGGATCCGCCAGTGTCGCACAAAGTGCTATCAAAGGTATAATACATCTTCCGCATAAGATAAAAATTGTAAGCAAAGGTCAAGGTCAAGGTCAGGTCACACAAAGGTCACTATTGGCAAGAGGTTTACGAAAGTCATGGGACACATGTTTTATGGGTTATTTTACACGTACAATTCGATAGCTCAGTAGCCATTTCTCACACCAATATAATGGCCTTTAGGTGAAGTTCATGTCACGTCAGGTCACATAAGGTCAACATTTAAAATTGATTTATCTAAATAAAAGGCCTTTTTTTCTAAGCCAGTTTTGGTTGAGAAATACAGTGGCGGCATTTATTTGTCGGTGTCTTGTCAATTAAAGCGTAAAATGCATAAAAAGACGTCATGAGTTACTCATACTTACGGAGCCGTAGGTCAACCAAACATAAATATATTGCTTTGCAATTTGGTTTAGGCATCGTCCATATTTCGTTCTCCAATAAGTATCCGTTTTTGTTGTTGTTGTTGTTAAAATAACGTTTACCATTTTGATTTCATTGAAATTTTCCCGATTTTTTTTTTTTTTGGGGGGGGGGGGGGGGGGGGGGTCAAAAGCCTCTAAATTGCGAAAATCTGAGACAACCACTTTGAAGAGAATCGCATTGCTTTCTTTTGGTGTTTTACGCTTCAAACGTGTTTGAAAACTCGATTTTCTACGATTTTTCCAACATTTATCGTTTTTACCACCAAAATGGCATGACATGGCATCACTAAAACGTTATTATTTCCCAAAGTACTCCACCATTTTAAAGGGAGTGTGTCTACTGTTTTGGAATATTAAAAATATTCTACGTAATTCTCGTTCGGTAG
>JAXIVJ010009915.1:0-49230 GCA_036785665.1 Chirona hameri
GTCCCACAACATTTGAAGTATTTTGTAAGTAGTAAGTAGTAGTTTTTAAAGTAATTTTGCCTTTTCCGCAAATCGCTAGACTCCACATGAGTCTTCCTCGTTTAAGTCGTGCTTACAAAATTATCGTTCACAGACCTGCAGAATAAAGCCCAGGACGTGTTTTCTAGTGGAGATTCGCTCACCCCTCACCCAGCCAACAGACTGCGGCCAGTACACACTGCCTGAGACAGCCCCGACTCCGTCTCCACCTGGCCGTGTCCGCCAGCCCTGACTCAGTCTCCACCTGGCCGTGTCCGCCAGCCCTGACTCCGTCTCCACCTGGCCGTGTCCGCCAGCCCGACTCCGTCTCCACCTGGCCGTGTCCGCCAGCCCTGACTCCGTCTCCACCTGGCCGTGTCCGCCAGCCCCGACTCCGTCTCCACCTGGCTGTGTCCGCCAGCCCTGACTCCGTCTCCACCTGGCCGTGTCCGCCAGCCCTGACTCCGTCTCCACCTGGCCGTGTCCGGCAGCCCCGACTCCATCTCCACCTGGCCGTGTCCGCCAGCCCTGACTCCGTCTCCACCTGGCCGTGTCCGCCAGCCCCGACTCCGTCTCCACCTGGCCGTGTCCGCCAGCCCCGACTCCGTCTTCACCTGGCCGTGTCCGCCAGCCCCTGACTCCGTCTCCACCTGGCCGTGTCCGCCAGCCCTGACTCCGTCTCCACCTGGCCGTGTCCGCCAGCCCTGACTCCGTCTCCACCTGGCCGTGTCCGCCAGCCCCGACTCCGTCTCCACCTGGCCGTGTCCGCCAGCCCTGACTCCGTCTCCACCTGGCCGTGTCCGCCAGCCCCGACTCCGTCTCCACCTGGCCGTGTCCGCCAGCCCCGACTCCGTCTCTCCACCTGGCCGTGTCCGCCAGCCCTGACTCCGTATCCACCTGGCCGTGTCCGCCAGCCCTGGCTCCGTCTCCACTTGGCCGTGTCCGCCAGCCCCGACTCCGTCTCTCCACCTGGCCGTGTCCGCCAGCCCTGACTCCGTCTCCACCTGGCCGTGTCCGCCATCCCTGACTCCGTCTCCACCTGGCCGTGTCCGCCAGCCCTGACTCCGTCTCCACCTGGCCGTGTCCGCCATCCCTGACTCCGTCTCCACCTGGCCGTGTCCGCCAGCCCCGACTCCGTCTCCACCTGGCCGTGTCCGCCAGCCCTGACTCCGTCTCCACCTGGCCGTGTCCGCCAGCCCCGACTCCGTCTCTCCACCTGGCCGTGTCCGCCAGCCCCGACTCCGTCTCCACCTGGCCGTGTCCGCCAGCCCTGACTCCGTCTCCCCTGGCCGTGTCCGCCAGCCCTGACTCCGTCTCCACCTGGCCGTGTCCGCCAGCCCCGACTCCGCCTCCACCTGGCCGTGTCCGCCAGCCCTGACTCCGTCTCCACCTGGCCGTGTCCGCCAGCCCGACTCCGCCTCCACCTGGCCGTGTCCGCCAGCCCTGACTCCGTCTCCACCTGGCCGTGTCCGCCAGCCCTGACTCCGTCTCCACCTGGCCGTGTCCGCCAGCCCTGACTCCGTCTCCACCTGGCCGTGTCCGCCATCCCTGACTCCGTCTCCACCTGGCCGTGTCCGCCAGCCCCGACTCCGCCTCCACCTGGCCGTGTCCGCCAGCCCTGACTCCGTCTCCACCTGGCCGTGTCCGCCAGCCCTGACTCCGTCTCCACCTGGCCGTGTCCGCCAGCCCCGACTCCGTCTCCACCTGGCCGTGTCCGCCAGCCCTGACTCCGTCTCCACCTGGCCGTGTCCGCCAGCCCTGACTCCGTCTCCACCTGGCCGTGTCCGCCAGCCCTGACTCCGTCTCCACCTGGCCGTGTCCGCCAGCCCTGACTCCGTCTCCACCTGGCCGTGTCCGCCAGCCCTGACTCCGTCTCCACCTGGCCGTGTCCGCCAGCCCTGACTCCGTCTCCACCTGGCCGTGTCCGCCAGCCCTGACTCCGTCTCCACCTGGCCGTGTCCGCCAGCCCTGACTCCGTCTCCACCTGGCCGTGTCCGCCAGCCCCGACTCCGTCTCCACCTGGCCGTGTCCGCCAGCCCTGACTCCGTCTCCACCTGGCCGTGTCCGCCAGCCCCGACTCCGTCTCCACCTGGCCGTGTCCGCCAGCCCTGACTCCGTCTCCACCTGGCCGTGTCCGCCAGCCCTGACTCCGTCTCCACCTGGCCGTGTTCGCAGGGTGCCGTCCAGGACCTGGTGCTGGTGACCTCGCCAGTCGCCGCGTATGAGCAGTGTCTGCCAGCCCTGACTCCGTCTCTCCACCTGGCCGTGTTCGCAGGGTGCCGTCCAGGACCTGGTGCTGGTGACCTCGCCAGTCGCCGCGTATGAGCAGTGTCCGCCAGTCCTGACTCCGTCTCTCCACCTGGCCGTGTTCGCAGGGTGCCGTCCAGGACCTGGTGCTGGTGACCTCGCCAGTCGCCGCGTATGAGCAGTGTCCGCCAGTCCTGACTCCGTCTCTCCACCTGGCCGTGTTCGCAGGGTGCCGTCCAGGACCTGGTGCTGGTGACCTCGCCAGTCGCCGCGTATGAGCAGTGTCCGCCAGCCCTGACTCCGTCTCTCCACCTGGCCGTGTTCGCAGGGTGCCGTCCAGGACCTGGTGCTGGTGACCTCGCCAGTCGCCGCGTATGAGCAGTGTCCGCCAGCCCCGACTCCGTCTCTCCACCTGGCCGTGTTCGCAGGGTGCCGTCCAGGACCTGGTGCTGGTGACCTCGCCAGTCGCCGCGTATGAGCAGTGTCCGCCAGCCCTGACTCCGCCTCTCCACCTGGCCGTGTTCGCAGGGTGCCGTCCAGGACCTGGTGCTGGTGACCTCGCCAGTCGCCGCGTATGAGCAGTGTCCGCCAGCCCCGACTCCGTCTCTCCACCTGGCCGTGTCCGCCAGCCCTGACTCCGTCTCTCCACCTGGCCGTGTTCGCAGGGTGCCGTCCAGGACCTGGTGCTGGTGACCTCGCCAGTCGCCGCGTATGAGCAGTGTCCGCCAGCCCCGACTCCGTCTCTCCACCTGGCCGTGTCCGCCAGCCCTGACTCCGTCTCCACCTGGCCGTGTCCGCCAGCCCTGACTCCGTCTCTCCACCTGGCCGTGTTCGCAGGGTGCCGTCCAGGACCTGGTGTTGGTGACCTCGCCAGTCGCCGCGTATGAGCAGTGTCCGCCAGCCCTGACTCCGTCTCTCCACCTGGCCGTGTTCGCAGGGTGCCGTCCAGGACCTGGTGCTGGTGACCTCGCCAGTCGCCGCGTATGAGCAGTGTCCGCCAGCCCCGACTCCGTCTCTCCACCTGGCCGTGTTCGCAGGGTGCCGTCCAGGACCTGGTGCTGGTGACCTCGCCAGTCGCCGCGTATGAGCAGTGCACCCAGTGGTCTCCGGCCTGTCACGTCGCCATACCCATCCGGGAGAAGCCGCAGGCCCAGGAGCCCGACTACAACGGGGAGTATACGGATTACGGCGATTACGGTGACTACGCAGACTACGAGGACGGCGCCGAAGAGTCATACGACTACGAGTCGGTGAGCAGTCGGCTGCGGCAAGGAAGCTTTCCAGGTAGATCGTTATAATACAACGTATACATGTGTGCAACTTACGATACAAACCAGTTCGGTCAGCAAAAATATAAACAAATCCCATGTCCAACAGCAATAGCATGCTTCCATGCCACCATTCACTGGCACTCACCACTCTGTCTGTATGTCTCTCCTCAGAGGGGAAGTGACGTCGTTCCGGATGAGGAATACGTACCGGTGCCGGACGCTGGTGGCCCTCCACCGCCCCCGGAGTACGAGGACCCACAGCCCCCGGAGTACGACGACCCACCGCCCCCGGAGTACGACGACCCACCTCCCCCGGAATACGAGGACCCACCGCCGCCGGAGCCGGCCCCTGACCCCACCCCTCCACCTCCCCCGGAGTACGA
Source organism: Chirona hameri (assembly GCA_036785665.1). Taxonomy (NCBI): domain Eukaryota; kingdom Metazoa; phylum Arthropoda; class Thecostraca; order Balanomorpha; family Balanidae; genus Chirona; species Chirona hameri. Next base: position 3,920 of record JAXIVJ010009915.1, read on the forward strand.
GGACCCACCGGAGCCGGTCCCAGACCCCACATCTCCTCCTCCCCCTGAATACCCGACAGCGCCGGAGACCCCGGTGCGTGGCCCGGACTTCAGCAAACCTCCCCCAGGCGACCCGAACTACCAGGACCCCGACTCAGTGCCCGACTATCACTCTCCACCGCCCGACAGTGATTCCCCACCGACCGACTACGACTCTCCACCTACTGACTACGACGAGGCGGCTCCGCGGCTGACGCCGGACGGCGGCGCGGGACAGTCGCCTGAGGGAGCGCCGGACTACGAGGGTCCGCTGCCGCCGGACGCCGCCCCGACGGACGCTCCGGAGTCCCCGGCTGAAAAGGAGGACGGAGACAGCAGTGAGGAGCAGGAGGAAGAGGAGGGGGATTATGACGCGCGGTACCCGGCGCCGTATCAGGGCCAGCGGGGGGTGCCCGGCCCGCCCGGCCCCATCGGAACGCCCGGAGAGTACGGCCTGAACGGACCGGCCGGCCAGGACGGGCCGCAGGGACCTCCTGGCACCGTCTTCATGATACCGGTAATTACACCGAGAACAGGCCGAAGTGTTCAGTGAAATGGCGGCTTTGGAATATATGTACAGGATGAACTATTTCGTCAAATTATTCATTCTGGGAACTATAGCAAAATTGGCTGGTTAATTGTGTTTCGCCTCAGCGCTAAAAACGTTTATGATGTATTTGGGGAGATAATCACATTTTGATTTTGTTAGCAACAATTTATTTGTCTACCGTTATGGTATTAACATGATGTGATCTACATTTAAGAATTAAATGGAACTATTCCCTCATTCAAAGTTGGAAGTTTGGGAAAATTAATGATCGGTATTTTCCCTCCACTATTGGAAAGCGCAACAACAAAGCGCTTTTGCATCAATCTGTTCAACGTTGTTGAATGGGCACTTATAAACAAATCGCCGACACTAAATAAGTAAGGTAATAGGCCACTGTTAAACTCACGATTTCAATGCACTTTTTTCAAATGATTGTTGATTGTTCATAAAAGTTTGGCACATATTCCCAAAAGATAGAGTGCAGGAAACATATTGCATACCTTCATGATAAATAACAATGCGTAGGGAGGCTAATTTACTGAATTCGTTGCCGAGTACTTGCTGATTATAAGCGTGGAACGCTTATCAACTATGACTTGAAATATCTATCGGTAGGAATTGTTGCAACGATATGCAAAATGTAACGAATTTACAATATATTTTGGTCTCGTCTATCGATTGCAGGTGCTAACTCCATTTTTGTGGGGAAAAGGGTGCTTATCTCCCTTAAAAAAGGGTGCTTATCTCCCTTTAAACAAGAGTGTCTCACTAAGCTGCGCTAATCGTCAAATTTCCTTGAAAGCGGAGCTGATTTAATCATACAGTGCCTGTCGTTCCGTTTTACAATCAGAGCGTCTCGGTGTGATTTCAGATTAACCAGAACGTGGGAGGCCCGAAGGGCCCTGACAACATGGCCAGCTCGATGCGTCTGATGCTGAACCAGCACATGCAGGCGATGCAGGGGGCGACGGGAGCTCGCGGTCTGACCGGCGGACCCGGACCTCAGGGACAGCACGGTCCGCTCGGCATCAAGGGCGAGCTCGGCGAGCAGGGAGAGCCGGTGAGATGCCACAGACAAATGCACAGTACACACCGACCTAGCTACTTGTGACTTGAATGCTCCAATTCAATTTCCCTTCTGACTTGACACATTCCAGCTTTAATTTTTTAGTAAGTCGCCCCCAAACTGTCTACTCTTCAATATTAAAATGAAAGTTGTCGGTGAACGATTCACTGCAGATTTCGGCAGCTGCATAATATGCCACGTCTGTTTGTACAGGGCATGCGGGGCCGACGGGGCCCGGACGGTCTGCCAGGTCGATCCGGCAGAAGAGGCCAGCCGGGCAAGGACGGAGAGCGGGGGCTGTCCGGGATCTCTGGAGAGAAAGGCTCCCAGGGACTGCGGGGACTGCCAGGTTAGTGGTCCGAAAGGCCGGGAGGACTGTCCGGTCCTCCCAGAGAGAAGGGTTCCCAGCAGGGACTGCGTAGACTGTCAGGTTAGTGGTCCGAAAGGTCGGGAGGACTGTCCGGTCCTCCCGGAGAGAAGGGTTCCCAGCAGGGACTGCGAAGACTGCCAGGTTAGTGGTCGGAAAAAACGGGAGGACTGTCCGGTCCTCCTGAAGAGAAGGGTTCCCAGGGACCGCGGGGACTGCCAGGCCATTCAGCCAGGTGTGTTCAGTGTGTGATTATGAATTACTGAGCTATGGACATCCCATACACGATAAAACATATACAACATTGTCTATGATCTCTCATATCATCACATATCTTCACCTGACCTGTCCTCTGCTGACCTTTGACCGTCCCGACAGGTCTGTTCGGTGAGAAGGGCCACCGCGGCCGGCGCGGTAAGCGCGGAGAGCGCGGCTCGTCCGGCCTGGACGGCGCTCGGGGAGAGCCCGGAATCCACGGTCCCCCGGGCGTGTCCGGAGAGATGGGTCCACGCGGCTTCCCCGGACCTCGCGGCTTCGGCGGCCTGCCTGGTAACCCGGGCACCCCCGGCTCGGAGGGCCCGGCCGGCCTGAAGGGCAGCGGGGGTCCGCTCGGCCAGCCTGGCCCGCACGGTCAGGTCGGGCCGCCCGGAGCACCCGGCGCCACCGGACCGGTGGGCGATGTGGGCCCCACCGGACCCACGGTGAGTGGGGCGCCACGGACAGCGGGACAGACGAGAGCTGGTGGGCTGGAACAGACGGGAGCTGGTGGGCAGACTGAAGTGAATGGCACATTAATGGTGTTTACATAGCAATTAAGTACTAGTAGAGGTTCGGCTACTAATAAAGGGAAGTTAAAGTTTCCCTTCGCCTCATTTGATCACAACTATGGCGCAGGTGCGTCAATTGATTGAATCGTGCGAGTATTCTATTGCATTGCGTCCGAATAGGCGTTTCGATACCGACGACGTTAATTTTATTGTTTTATTTGTCACTGACGGCGGATTGGACATTACATAATGCATAATACATAATAAATATATAGCATACATATAGCATAATACTTACTCTGAATTTATCACTTGGCAACGTATGCGCCATTTTTTGGAAGGCTGACAGCTCCAAATCCCGGTTTTAACTGAAGTTAGCTGCAGTAGTTAATGTATGAAATGCACATAAAAGATATACCAAAATAACAGCAACTCTGTATATACTCATATACTGATATACAACATTCAAACACTTACGGGAAACCTAGGCGCCGAGCACGGGTCACAGAAAACTTGCCGAGAAGAGTATCTAGGGCCTTGGCCGAGAAGTGCCGGTCGGCTGGAGAAGTGCTATCAACTGGAGTTGTTGCAGAAGTTGGCCGCCAGGGACCGCTAATGAGCCAGGGTGTTATGACGTCGCAAGCAAATAGTACTGCTAAATATTTATTTATTTATAAACAAATAAATAAATACACATTTAGCGTTAAATATTTAACGGTTACCATTTGCTTGCGACGTCATCACACCCTGGCTCACTAGTGGTCCCTGGCGGCCAACTGCTGCAACAACTCCAGTTGATAGTGCTAGCCGGCCGGTCGAGTCGCATCACCACCTTTTCCTCCCACACATAGCGCAAATCGATATAGAGGATCACAGATATGGCACAGTACGGCCATCTCAAATGGCTGTAGGCTGCCATATATGGCTACTAACAAAGGGAAAGGGTGGTCATAATAATAAAATGAAGGGAACCTCAAAATGACGATTAAGGTGTTTTAAACAAACTTATCGCATAATTACCAACTGTTATGCGCTAAACCCATCCGGAAGACCAATTGGCATCGATTATTGTTTGTATTCTAGTGATTTCCACCAAAAAAAGCACCCTACCAAATAGTAGACAATCCTCCACTAATCCTCCACTAATTTCTAACTGCTATGTAAACACCATTATTGTCTGAGTATATCCTGGGGCCGAGAGAAGATTGTGCGGTATAAATGCAGCAATCCATCGTACACATGAATACATTTTCTTCCATTGCGTGTTGCCTATTGGCAGAACTGACAAGCTATAAATACAACTTTGTACCAATGCTTTCCGATAGTTTCGGTGCTGTCTGTCAGTGTCTGTGTCGTCTGACGGCTGACGTCTGTCTGCTGTCTGATGCCAGGGTCCGGAGGGTAAGCAGGGCCTGCCCGGTCTGCCGGGAGCCGAGGGAAGCTCAGGCCGTCCGGGAACCCCCGGCGCTCCCGGCCTGAAGGGAGAGCGCGGAGTGATCGGACCGCAGGTGAGTACCTACTCCACTTTCAGAGGGCACTATCACTCTCACTCCACTCTCAGAGGGCTGTGGTGACCCATGTCGATACGCGAGCGTTGTGTGGTTGTGGTTGCAGCTGCGCTCATTGCAGCATGCAGATACAGCAGCATGTAACTTGCTTATAGTGCGTGATAGTGGTGGGCAGCTGGTTCCGCCGACCGTGACCCGTCCTTCCTCCGTCAGGGCACGATCGGTTTCCCTGGCCCGCGCGGCAGCAAGGGACACCGCGGCAAGCGGGGCACCGTCGGAGACAAAGGAGAGCAGGGAGACACCGGCCTGGACGGCGAGAAGGGAGACATGGGCGGCAAGGGAGAACGCGGAGAGACGGGGCCGCAGGGTGTCGTCGGTCTGGAGGGACCGCAGGGTGCCAAGGTGAGAGAGACGCGTCTCAGCATTGTATGAGTGAAGGGCTGCTGCGTACGCCGCATGCTACTGAGGAGAATAATCCACTGTCATTCAAGCTTTTGGCACTGATTAAAGTGCTGCCATGCAAATTTTGGCTTAACACGCGCACTGCCGGGGGGGGGGGGGGAGAAATCCCCCTAAGAGTTTTCACGAATAGCAGAAAAAAGGATGCGTAGCTCTACCAAATTTGGTACAGCTGCTTGGGCATCAATTATCCACATGTTGCGAATTTGTTTACCTCGGATCATCTCGGGTCAGGTCACCAGGTCAAGTCAAGTAACACTACCCCCAAAAAGTTTGCGGTCGCGCAACAGCCACAGTGATTGACCAAACGGTTTGAAACTCGCAGGATGTCATCAGGTCATAAGTATGTACCTACAATTCGTAAATCTCCTTTTTATATCGGTGACCTAAGGTTAGGTCGATTTCGTGACCTCCCCTAAGTAAATGGGGGGAGTGGTGAAAACACGTATAAGTCCATAGGAAATGGTTACATTTTACCAGTTTTCACCAGATCCACCACCCTTGTGCCAAATTCAAAGCCCTATGTCACATTTATGTTATTTGACCTCTACGAGGTCAACTCAGGTGAACCCCAGGTCACGTATGGTTTTTCTTCAATAACTATTTACCAAATGAAGGTAGAGCAATGGAGTTTTCACCATTGTATTTGTCTTGTCGAGACAAATCAATTGATATAAAAGTTGACTTTGACCTGACCTCAATTAAGTTTTTTTGGGGGGTGGGGGGGGGGGGGATATGACCTAACTAAGTCACTAAATATATTATTCGATGCGTCTCGACGATACAAACACAATGGTGAAAACTGCTTTACTCTATCATGCTTCAGTCAAAAGCTATTCTTTAAAACAATTCGGCGATTTCTAGAATGTTTCGAATTCAATGGCTTCTGGCTTCTGCTGACCTAACTACCTTAGGTAAATTCTGATGAAACATCAGTAGCAGCAAATCCAATTATTTTTCTACCTTTTTTTTGCGCGTCGCTAGCTCTTTTAGTTAACGATATATAGACGGCTGTATTAAGGACACTCATATATAGCCTAAATTTGACCTTTGGTGACCTCTCGTGACCTCAATATTGATCTGACCTGAAAAACGAAATGTTTTCGATAGAGTTTGCCTCGAGCTATCTAACGCCGTTTTCGGCTTGTCTCTACGTTGCGTGGTATTGAGATTTAGGGGGGGGGGGGGCAGAGATCAACTCCCCGGCAGTCCGTGGTTGGCGCGAGCCCCCGGCAGTGCGCGGGTTAACAAATCTGTATTTACTTATTCAACAAAATGATTAATACATTATTGTCCTCTTTCGACATGATTATTGCACGAATATTTGTCATGATTAAATGAGCGTTGGTAATGACTCATTACTTTTTGCTAATGAGTAGGTATTTCTGTGGTGGCATCTGAAGTCGCTGTACCGATTGTTACTGCTTCAGGTATACTTCTTACATAGTGTATTCTTGTGTATTCGGTGCTCCCTTTTACGTTCGCCCACTACTGACACGACCGTTTTCTGACCAGGGATTCGAGGGTCCGCGTGGTGAGGTGGGCGCCATCGGTATGCCCGGCCACAAGGGCAAGCGCGGCCCGGTCGGCTTCCCTGGCTTCCCCGGTCTGTCCGGATCCAAGGGCAACAAGGGAGTGCGGGGCCAGTCGGGTCGGCTCGGCGAGAAGGGAGAGCGCGGACCGGACGGTCTGCCTGGGGAGAACGGAGAGCGAGGACCCCGGGTGAGTGAGAGACAAGACGCAGCTGACGAGCGCTTCAAGTGGCATGACATTGAGGCTCGTCTCTGGTGTGCATGATTTTATGCTGTGTTCAAGCCATTTTAAAATGAATTGCGAGATAAACTGTGGTTGTGGGGTACTCAAGTTTTTTTTTTGCTGGAGTGTAGAGCAATGTCAGCAATGCTATTACAAACAAGTTTTAGAATTCACATTTTAAATGACGACAATAAAACATGAAATAGGTTCTCTATCAACGTAAGTTCGTACTGAATCTACACATACATATGTCTGACGTAGGGTGACGCTTTTTGTACGGCTCTGTAACTCGGTCCTGTTCCGCAGGGCTTCCGCGGCTCGCGTGGTAAGAGTGGCTCCCGCGGCCCGATCGGCTCCAAGGGCGACACAGGCCGTCCAGGTCCGGCCGGACCGCAGGGCGAGCGGGGTTTGCCCGGAAAGGAGGGACCTCGCGGCTTCGCAGGTCAGGCCGGCCGCCGCGGAGACGACGGAAAGGACGGAGTGGCCGGCCCGCCCGGCGAGCGCGGACAGCAGGTCAGTCGGTTATTACAATTTAAATGTATCCGGATAAGGAATACATTGTATTTAATACATAAGGAATACATTTTATTATAATCAAGTTAAATCAACTCTAAGGTATGTCGCTGCCAATGTTTTTATCAGCCTTCTGGTTTCCCAAACAACCCGGCCATATTTCGTATTGGCGACTTTACCGTTTTCTCGCTGTGCCTACTGTGTGAGTGTGTGTCATCTGACCGCGTGTCACCTGTGTGAGTGTGTGTCATCTGACCGCGTGTCACCTGTGTGAGTGTGTGTCATCTGACCGCGTGTCACCTGTGTGAGTGTGTGTCATCTGACCGCGTGTCACCTGTGTGAGTGTGTGTCATCTGACCGCGTGTCACCTGTGTGAGTGTGTGTCATCTGACCGCGTGTCACCTGTGTGAGTGTGTGTCATCTGACCGCGTGTCACCTGTGTGTCGTCAGGGTGAGCCCGGCCCGCCGGGGCCGGAGGGCTCTGCCGGCGTGGTCGGCCCGCCGGGACCGACCGGAGAGCCGGGAGCTGCCGGCGAGCACGGCGCGGCCGGCATGCCCGGTCTGCCCGGAGAGAACGGCCGGGTCGGCACGGCCGGCAAGGAGGGTCCGTCCGGTCCTGCAGGATCAGCCGGCAAACCAGGCCCCACCGGGTCACCGGGTCTGCCCGGCTACCCGGGAGAGCGCGGCCTGCCCGGACTCACGGTACGTTCAGCTTCAGGGACTGAGATCCTCACACGGGTGGATAGGTTGCCTCAGTTCAGCAGGACAGGCGCTAGTTATTGGGTACGAATCAAAGATCTACGCTGAGATGTGCCACCTGCGACATTGAGTGAATGCAAACTGACTTGGTTCATGGTTGACTTAGTTCATGGTTTACCCTACCCGTCCTCCCAAAGGACCAAACCATACACGATCTGTTATACAATGCTGTCGTGCAATTTCCTGCTAAAGAGGTATGTTTCATCGGCACGTGTGTCTTACCAAGAACATTTGTGTCTTTATTTCAGTTTTGAATGACCACGGCACCGTTTACTGTTTTGTTTCCTTTACCAGGGTCTGCAAGGTCTTAAAGGGGACCGTGGAGCGGCAGGATCTCAGGGTGTCCAGGGCGACAAGGGTCGAACTGGAATCCCTGGCGCCTTGGGTCCACTGGGCCCAGCGGGACCGAGAGGCAAGACCGGCAGCCAGGGCCCCGCTGGCACCAAAGGAGACTATGTGAGTAGAACGTGCAGTGTGCATAGCATTGGTACTCATATATAACTCAACTGTCCGCGCTGGACCTTACGCTGCTTTTGACATGTGAAGTCTTTCGATGATACGTTATGTTTATAATTGTTGTTAATGACTGATAATCTTATAACTTAAAACATCATGTTCTTAACTAAGAAAGTTTGGCTATTTCCTGATTAAATGCGATTCAGTTTAAATTTGTGTTACTTGTCTGAAGAATATGTAGCAGAACATTAGATGAACACCGTTATACCGCTTCACTACAGTCTATGTGCCATTTAAAGCAACAGAACCCTCACGGCCCCGGCAGCTGTGTGTCGTCGAGTTGGTTTGCTGACCGCCTTTACTTGTGCTCAGGGCCTTCCCGGTCTGATGGGCACCACCGGACGGAATGGACCCACCGGTCTGCGGGGCCTGCAGGGCCCCACGGGGCCTCAGGGCTCGTCCGGGGAGGACGGAGAGAAGGGAGAAGTCGGCTCGCCCGGAGAGAAGGGCCACCAGGGACCGCGCGGCGGATCGGTAAGAGACGACCCCTCGCGGAGTGGAGACGGCTTACATTGACCCCAATTAAATATCCAGTTGTACCTAAACACCTGACTGTGGAACCGGGGACAGCATTCGTTTAGCTTCATACAGCTGATATTGATGCTATATTTATTTAATTGTGTATACAACCATACATTTTACTTATTTTTTACTTTTACTTGCGTTTTATTATATATTTTTTTAGAGGAAAAAGTAAACGAATGAACGTTACCATTACCAACCCAACGTAATATAAATATTGACGGACTATCACGGTCTGCAACGGTTTGCCCCTGCCTTGTGCATGCTTGTGATGGTTTGTGACTGTGAATCCCGGATTTTACAGGGACTGGCTGGTGCCACTGGACCCCACGGAGCTCGCGGCCAGCCGGGTCCGCCCGGGCCGGTCGGCGAGCAAGGTCTGGCTGGAGACATGGGACGCCACGGTCGGAAGGGAGAGATGGGACCGCAGGGCAAACAGGGAATCCCCGGCGGCCCCGGCAAATCCGGACTGCCCGGCAAATCCGGAGATAAGGGAGACGAGGGCGACAGGGGACGCAAAGGTACGACCGATACCGCAAACATTTCAGTTGTAAATGACCTTACGTTGATGTGTTTCAATAATATGTACCACTGGCCGGATCAATTTGCGCCTGCACTTTTACTTGACTTAAACCTTGTGATATTCACCATTCGGCAGAGTAAACAGGACACTGTAAAGGAAACTTCTCTCTCTTGCTGAAACGCAGTGGTCATTTTCTCCACCACTGATTCCGAGTGCAGTTTGTCTCATCTTTGCCTGACTCCGAGCTTGTCTGCGCCGCCAGGACCTGCGGGTCGCGCCGGGCTGCCTGGTGAGAAGGGCAAGTCCGGAGCTACGGGTCGGGAGGGTCTGCCTGGCGCACCGGGACCAGAGGGCCGACAGGGCATGAAGGGTGGACCGGGTAACGACGGCCCGCCCGGCCCGGAGGGGCTGGCCGGTCGACACGGCGATCTCGGCCCGCTCGGACAGAAGGGAGAGCGCGGAAACCGCGGCACGTCCGGCCCAGTCGGTGGCCGTGGCCCGCACGGACCTGTCGGACCCAAAGGCAGCCCTGGCAACGAGGGCTTCCCCGGCCCGCCCGGCGGGCCCGGACTTATGGTGAGATAAAATGGAACATAGCTGCTGCTCATTGGTTATATGGCCATATGTCCTTAATGTGCATTCAATTTTGAATAGCGAAGGCGATTTATGAATTCAGCTCCCAAGAAGAATTCAGCTGAAACAAAACGAGCAATGAGATAGCACTGGTTCATGTATTTTACTTATCATCTAATATTGAGCATTCTCCCGTGAGTTGCAGTGTTTTAGATGTGCATGGTGTTTTTGTGTTGTTGTTGCTGGCAATATGAGCGAAACGTTTTGTTTCTCGGTAATGAGCTTTTTCAGTGTTTGTGTTATTTCGGTGGCGACTGACGGAGCGTGCTTCTGCTGGACGTGACAGGGTGTGAAGGGAGACGCCGGAGGGACGGGAGTGGACGGCAAGGCGGGAGCAGCGGGTTCTGCGGGCGAGCCCGGTCCGCAGGGCGAACAGGGCATCCCCGGCACCTCTGGACAACCGGTCAGTGACGCCCGTGCATACAGGATGAGCAGTTACTCAAATGTGTATGAAGTAATGATATAGTGAAATGCTGTTATTGGTGAACACGTATGTGTTGTATTGGATCTGAGTCTTCAATAACTGTTGCTTATCGCACTTGAATGGTGCTGTGTTGTATTGAGGCTCGAAAGGAAATCTGCCATTTTAGAAAGTTATAAAATATAATCGACGTGAAATGAAATGCCTCTGGTGTTGCTGGCTTTGTGGACTGTCCCGCAGGGCAGTGAGGTTTCTGTTCCGTGCCGTGTCTGACCAGACTGTTGTCGACAGGGTCCGGAGGGTCCTACAGGCCCACTCGGCAGTCAGGGCACCCCCGGAGATAAGGGCGATAAGGGTATGCTGGGCCAGCTGGGCCGTCAGGGCCCGGTAGGCCCGTCAGGGATACCCGGCCCTCAGGGCGCCTACGGTCTGCGGGGATCGCCAGGTGCAGCGGTGAGTACCATGCACGGAGTTCATATTTCAGCGGAAACTATAGTGCCATACTTACGTATCAATGAAATGCGTGACCGCACGGTAGGCACAGGTAATAACTTTATGTATTTTTTAACTTGCTATATTTTATCATTTTACTTGGTAAACTCAACACAACCGGAGCTCGAAAAGCTCGGGTCCCATAGGACATGTGGCCTATTTCATCATGCGTTGTTGAGTTCTGTTATGTCTTGACGGTCACTACTCGCTTGCACGCTATCGGTATCACCCTGACCGCCTGTTTCCCTTCTCCACGTGTTTCCACCAGGGAGAGAGCGGTGCTCCGGGTTCTCCTGGTGAGGCGGGCCCGGCCGGTCTGAAGGGCGAGCTGGGACCGGTGGGACGCCGCGGTCGCCGTGGCCAGCTCGGGCAGAAGGGACACCGCGGAGACGTCGGCCTGCCCGGCAAGGAGGGAGATCAGGGAGAGAAGGGAGAGTCCGGGATGAAGGGACCGACCGGACTGCCCGGCATCAAGGGAGACATGGTCAGTACAAGTGACTCGGAAACATTGCAGCGGCATTGTAACGGCTAAAAATTGTAGTTCAATGACATTCCAACCGCTGTTCTGTCTTCAAAATGACCCGGACTTAACAATGGTGAAGCATGCTGTTCGAAATTCCTTCAACAAATGATATTTAGGTATGTACATGCTTAAAATGGAGCACCACTCTGTACTGAAGTCTGTGTGTCTGCGTGTTTTGACAGGGTTCTCTGGGCGATGACGGCGACAAGGGGCAGCTGGGACCACAGGGTCTGCCCGGAGTGGAGGGTCCACAGGGCAGCAAGGGTACCCAGGGCTCCGCAGGAGTCAAGGGTCGCCAGGGCACGTCCGGTCCGCCAGGCCCGCCCGGACCTGCCGGCGAGCAACCCATCATTCCTGCCGAGCTGCTCTACCAGGGACCAGGCAACATGAAGGGACCGGAGTATCGCCGCAAGCGAGAGATGTGAGCCGGCCGGGCGGTGATGGGTGCTCAGAGTTATATGGTGCGGGCCTGCTGAGTAGACCTTGCTCATCATTGATGCATTGCTAGAACCGATTTAATGTCAATATGACTTTATACCGGCTAACGTCAAGGTGGCTTTATACCTGCTAACATCAAGGTGACCTCACAATATATGTTTCAGATATCCAAAATTACCTGACTTATTGTGAAGAATCGATGAAAATGGTTTATTAACGGCTTACAAAAGTATCAAACATAGCGTGTTTCATGCGGGCGCCGACGTGTTTTTTGTTGCGGTGTCTGACCGTCTGCCCTGACCGCAGTCCGGACAAGCCTGAGACGGGCAGCGAGTTCTCCAGCAAGCTGCTCAGCATGTACAGCAGCATCTACTCGATGCGCCAGGACATCCAGCGCATTCGGAAGCCGATCGGCACCCGGGACAACCCGATCCGCACGTGCCGCGACCTACACTTCGGACACCCCGAGTTCAAGAGCGGTACGCCCCTTCGCTGTTCCGTGATCTCAAATTCAGACGTTCGACTAGCACGCACAATGAAGTCTGGCATGACTGTGTGCTACGGCACAAACGAAAAATCGACACAGTTTTCGGAATCAGCATTGCTGTATTGGAGAAGCTAAACCCTAGTTGAATGATTTTCAGATAAGGTTGGGGTACTTGGGGTAATGGAGCCTTCACTTGGGGTAATGGGCCCTTCAGACGAGGGTAATGGTGATTAAGCAGCTAGGTGATGAATTGCAGCTGATTCGTTTGACGATGGCGCGTAAAGCACATACACCTATCCCGGTTTCTATTTCACTGTCGAATACTTTATCGGAGAGAGCATCAAACCAATTAATGCTAAAGGATGATCAGCTTTGTGTTACGTATTATGTTTTTTTTTAACGCTGGAAACCACCGCTTTAGACTGAGAGCAGCAGCACACATGCTTTGTTTTATTTAGACGATTGGTTCGGTGGGAGGGATTGGGTTCAGTGTACAAAGCTAAGCCGAGCTTGTCGCGTGCACCCTGAATCTGCACCGCACAGTGATGCTATATCAGTTCAAAATATATATTTGCCCCGGCCAAACAGGATCGCGGAGGCATCGCACGACGAACACGTCTGCTGTAACACGTCTGCCCCGTAACACGTCTGCTGTAACACGTCTGCCCCGTAACACGTCTGCTGTAACACGTCTGCCCCGTAACACGTCTGCTGTAACACGTCTGCCCCGTAACACGTCTGCTGTAACACGTCTGCCCCGTAACACGTCTGCTGTAACACGTCTGCCCCGTAACACGTCTGCTGTAACACGTCTGCCCCGTAACACGTCTGCTGTAACACGTCTGCCCCGTAACACGTCTGCTGTAACACGTCTGCCCCGTAACACGTCTGCTGTAACACGTCTGCCCCGTAACACGTCTGCTGTAACACGTCTGCCCCGTGCCAAATTTTACATTTGCTCCGGTGAACTGCCACTTGAGCTCACCAGTACATATCAGGCCACCACCGATCGCTCTTACCGAGGCTCGAACCCGGCACCAACGGGTTATGAGCCCGTGATCCTATCCCGTTAGTCACGGGGACAGCAATGATGTCTACTTATATTCCCGTCCCTAGATGGCACTAGTAGTAAACCCCTGAAGTTATGCTGTACCGCATAGCTTGAAGCCAAGAACTGCGGTCTGCGCAATGGGGAAGTAGGGTAACGAGTCATTCTGGTCATCAAAAGGGGGTAACCATACCCTTGACGCTGAGAGTCACTGTCCTAGCGACAAATACGTTTTCTGTGTGAGATGGCGATAAGGTGATCACTCTTTCATAGCAGCTCGTGGTCTTGTGTGATTGCAGACTGGTACTGGATCGACCCGAACCTGGGCATGCCGGACGACGCCATCTACGTCTTCTGCAACATGACCTCATCGGGAGGCGAGACGTGCATCTACCCGGACGCCCATGCCAGCAAGATGCCCAACATCCCCTGGAGGAAGACCACCGAGCGGGTCAGCTGGTTCTCCACACTGCGCGGAGGCTTCAAGGTGATCGCATGCGCTCATTCCCAATAGCTTGTTAGTTGTTACAAGGCTTGAATGTTTCGTGGATTTGCGTTTAGCTTCGATGGATACCGTGCAGGCGCCGTTTCTGTATTTGTGCTATCCAGGCGCGATATGCATTGAGCAGCACTGGCCTGATCTGGCCTTTACGACCTGAGCTGAACTGATATTTGACCTGACCTAATCTGGCCTGACCTGTTTCAGATCACGTACGAGTCGATCGGGACGGTGCAGATGACGTTCCTGCGTCTTCTCTCAGACAACGGACGGCAGAACTTCACCTACACCTGCATCAACTCGGCCGCCTGGTGAGCAACGCGTTACCATAGCAACCGTGCTTTTATCGGGGAATCCCCGAAGATGCTTTAGAAACCGTGGGGCCACTGACAGACCCTTGGCGGTACTGGCCACCTTAGAGATCATATAAGACATGGCTTTGAGTTCCAAGGGTTATGTGGCCGTACTTTTACATCCGTACAAACAAGGCTTTACATAAAACGTTAATATCCGCATTCATGGATTTATAAACGTCACCGATTGCAATCTTTTGAACCGCATGTGAAAGTGTATGCTTCTTGTTTGCAGGTTCGATTCAAGCACACTGAATTACGGCAACAGCATTAAGATTTTGGGCTCTTCAAACACCATATTCAGCCACTCCGAAAATCTGCGGAGGATAAAGATAGCAGAAGACGAATGCAAGGTACAGTAAACAGACGTGACGAATATGTCTCGTTGCTGCTTTAATGACGCCAATTAAAGGAAATAGTTCACCTTCGGATTTTTTCTTATCAGAACAGGATTTTATTATATTTTGTAATACAGTTTCTTTTTTTATTTTCGAAAATGGTCCTACATCGCGCCAATTCAGGACAGAAGGTCGTAAATTATTAAGTTTATGGTGTGCGTTATTGGTCTGCGCATGCTCCATGCAGTGCTGGCACTTTCAGATGGTACGGTATATCATATATGCGCCGCATTTCTTCGCCAAAAAGTCAAATATCTTTGGCTGGAGAGTCTTTTCAGACAAGAACAGTTGCAGATAGGGATTTCTCAACACGGGCTACAAAACTGCTATTTCAGTTAAAAAACCCATTTTGAAGGCGAACTATTTCCTTCAAATATCATTATAATTACTAAATTAAATATAATTATTTTATAGCTATGTTAGTTAAAATTAAAAGACTCGATGCGTCTTCTCATAATTTGTTTCTTATGACTTTAAATCGGCAAACTTAAATTGTGTTGCTATTACCTATAGCTTGCCCCCGGAAAAAAATCAAAGCTGCAGCCGAATCATGTGGAGTAGTGAGCTCCGTGACTCCGTGTTCTGCCTGTCACGGTAACTCACTATGAGGGAAGCCGGCTGGGTGGCTGACGTACGTATGCATCGCCTCTGTGTGAGCAGGAGAAGCGAGGCACTGGCCGGATGGTCCTGGAGCTGCGGACTCGGCAGCTTGACCAGCTCCCCATCCTGGACTTCTTGCCTGCCGACTACGGCCTGCCCAGTCAGGCGTTCGGTTTCGAGGTGGGCCCGCTCTGTCTGAAGTGAGCGGACCAGCCCGAGGCTCCAGACGAGGCGCGGCTGCAGAACACATCACACATACCATACACCATACATCCGTACATCAGGGGAGGGGACGGGGAGGGGGGGGGGGGGAGGGGGCTCGCTGCTCAGGTGCTGTACCACTGCGCGCGGTGTGGTAAGATAGGGGATATAGTCCTCGCACTGAACTGACAAGCGTCAGTGACGTTGACACCCTAGGATAAGGCTCGTCGACATATATGTGTTTTTTATGTTTGTGTATGATTGTTAGGTATTATTTGCACAAGTACTGCCATTTTCATAAAGCCAATAAAAATGATAAAACGATGTGTGAGTTTGCTGACAAAGGTGTGTTCGTCGCGCCCATAGTTCGTCAGTGTGACGCAACAGATGCTTAATCTGTATTACTGGTCCCCGTTGATCTGCATCATCGGTCTCAACCATGCAGTGATATGTTGTAAGTTATCGTTGTTAAACGCAACGCCGTCTTATGCCTCACCACAGAACGCTGCTTTACAAAAACAACTCCCTCCTGTACCCCTGCAGCCCATTCGAACCTTAACCCGCGCCCCGCAGGGTCTCCAGCCGAACGCGCCCCGGGAGGGGGACAGATTACTTACTTGGGGAGCCATACGTCAGTCAAAAATAAAGATATTGCTTTGAAAGTTGGTTTGGTATCGTCCATACTTGGTTCTCTAATATATCTTCGTTTTTTTAATAACTTCAAAAACAAAACTTTTGTGGAAATTCTTCCGGAAAATACGTTTTTATCCCCTCGTTATCTTCCAACCAGTAACCGCAGCGAGACGCACAAGGCGGCAATCGAAGCTCTCGATGAGATGCATCTAAAGCATGCGCAAAATTGTCAAAATAAGGTCACATGTCAGGTCACGGTCAGGTCAAATGTCAAAATTGAGGTATTTGGGTTTTTGGGCCATACTTTCCATCCAAAGCCTTAAATTGCGACTATTATCGTACAAAGTGCTCTCAAAGGTATAATGCTTCTCCCGCATCAGCAAAAGTGAAATTGTAAGCAAAGGTCAAGGTCAAAGTCAGGTCACAAAAGGTCACAGGTCTACGAACGCCATGCGACACATGTATGGGTTATTTTACACGTAGCATTCGATAGTAGCAAAATAGCCTTGGTAGCAACCATTTTCACAACCTGACCCCATATAATGGCCCTCAGGTCAAGGGCAGGTCACAATAAGGACATTTGAAATTGATTAATATAAATCAAAAAGTTAAAATAAATCAAATCAAAAATCAAATCAATAAATCAAAAATCAATAAGCCAAAATGAAGAAGGCTCCCGGCCCGGACGGAATCTGCAACGAGATGATAAGACACCCTGGCCCGGTGTCCCGCAGATCCCTGTTGCGGCTCATCCCTGTTGCGGATCCCTGTTGCGGTCCAGAAGGTCCAAGATGGGTGGCAACGACCCAAGAACCGATCGAAGAAGTGCCCGGACGGCGCATCGACTCAAAAGTACGTGCTGGTCGCCTTTGATTTTGCGCGTGCTTATGACATGGTGGATCATCGCCTACTTCGTGTCCGTCTGCTGCAGCAAGGCGTCCCCCAGTCCCCACTGCCTCGTCCGTTGGACATGACAGTTCCTACGGGACAGGAGAGCGCGCGTGGAACTCAACGGTGTGTTCAGCAGCGAGCGGGTGTTTAGAGCGGGCCTGCCGCAAGGCGGGGTCCTCTCACCGTCCCTGTTCTTGGTATGGGTGGCCCCGCTCTTCGACACACTCCACGGGATCCCTGGCATGACGACCTATATGTACGCGGACGACACAGCAGCGCTCTGCTCCGGCAATTCCATCGACATCGCCAAGGACAGAGCCCAGAAGGCGGCTGACGCGCTCGTCTATTGGGCTGAATCCTCCAAGATGAAGGTCGCTGGTGGCAAGACCCAGGTCCTCGTCCTGTCACAGTGGGCCCGAGACGCGGAGAACTGCGTGATCCGGGTCGCGGGGTCTCCGGTTCCGGCTGGTGACAGCCTCAACCTGCTGGGTGTCAGCCTGGACTGCCTGCTGCACTTTGGGGGACACTGCCGCCGGCTCAGGCGGCGGGTGCGCCCCAGAGTGGCACAGCTGCGCAGACTGACCGGTCGCAGTTGGAGCCTGAACGAACGGCAACTTCGTATCGTGGTCAGTGGCTACGTGCGCGGTGCGCTGGAGCACGCCGCGGCCGCATGGCTGCCAGCAGCGCCGCCATCGCACGTCGAGTTGCTGGAACGAGAAATGCGCTCGGCCGGGAGGGTGGTGACCGGGTGCCCTATATCTACGCTGGCCCACGCCGTGATGGTGGAGGCCGGCCTGGTGCCGGTCGCGGTGCGCCGCCCGACGCTGGCGACCCGATTCCTGGCCAAGGCCATCGCCTTCCCGCCAGGAGATCCTCTTCGGGCGGTCGCAGAGGCGTCGGCCCCGAGCCGCCTGACTACGGTGACGGGCTGGAGGATCGTGGGTCTGAAAATGTGGGCCGCGGCGGGCATCATGTCGCCGGACATTGAACAGCTCCAACCAGAGAGAGCGCCACCCTGAACGGAGACCGGTCCGGTCACCTTCGAACTGAGTGTTGGGGCACCGCTCCCGAGCAGTGCCTCGGACCGACTACGAAGAGAGACGGCGTCTGCACACCTGGCCTCCCTGTCTCAGTCTGCCACGTGGGTCTGGACGGACGGGTCTGCGGAGGGCGGGACGACCAACGGTGGAGCTGGGGTGGCTGCTGTAGCTGCCGGACGGGGAGCGGCACGAGCTGCGGATCCCGGCCGACGCGCTATGCTCCAGCTTCCGAGCGGAAATGGTCGCGCTTCAAGCGGCCCTCGCCTTCCTGACAGACAATGCGACCCACGCCGAGGACCCGATCAACGTGTGCACTGACTCTCAGGCTGCTCTGGCCTCGCTCGGAGGGGGCCCAACTGCCCAGTCGTCATCACTCGGCGCCGTCATCTGGCGGGCGCTCGCTGAGCTGACGAGCAACGGCAGACCGGTGCATCTAAAGTGGGTCCCCTCTCACTGCGGAGTGGAGGGAAACGAACATGCAGACGCACTGGCCAGGGACGCCGCGGCGCTTCCCCAGGGCGACGTCCCGCTGGACGTGAAGACGATCCACCGGGCGACGGCGCGAACGGCGAGGGCGCGCTGGATCAGCGGCTGGCCTCAGGGCTGGTATCGGACGCTGATGGGCCCCCGCCTGCCGCCGCCGGTGTCCCTGGGGGAGCGATCAGTGGTGGTAGATATCCACCATCTGCGGGCTGGTCACTGGTCCGGCTCGACAGCGTACCTGCACCGGATTGGTCGGAGCCCCTCCCGACAGTGCCCCCAGTGCAGCAGCCTTGACTGCAGGGGGCGGCCTGCCCAATCTGCCGGGAGGAAGCCGATACTCCAGCACATGTGCTGATGAGGTGCCCGGCCCTGATGGCGCTCAGATTCCGGCGCCTCGGTACCATCAACCCGACATACCAACTCATCCAGAGCGACGACGAGATGGCGGCCTTGGGGGCCGCTGCCAGGGCCCCCCAGAGCCGTGAGGCTACCTCGGCGGCTGCGTCGCCGGCTGGAGGGAACTAACAACAACAACAACACAACAGCTAGCAGCAGGTTGATAGCAATCTGTAGATTGATATTCGAACTGAAGAGGACCCTCAGATTGGGCCCAAAAGCTCCTAAATGATAGAACTTTACGTCTTGATCATGATAAGCATAAAAGCTAAGCTCGACCCACCCTACTTAAGAAGTTACAATGGGTCAAAGGTCCAGGTCATCTGGGGCGGACCCCACGATTTCTTTGAAAATCTTCAGCATGATAGAGTTTGACCTCTGAATACGATGAGCATAAAAGCTAAGCTCGGCCCGCCATAGTTATACAGTTATAATGGGTCAAAGGTAAAGGTCATGCGACGGACCCCTACGATTTCTCTGAAAATCCTCAGCATGATAGAGTTTCACCTCCTGATCACGATGAGCATAAAAGTTAAACTTGGCCCGCCATAGTTAAGAAGTTATAATGGGTCAAAGATCAAGGTCATCTGGGTCGGACCCCTATGATTTCTCTGAAAATCTCAGCATAATAAAGTTTGACCTCCTGATTACGATGAGCATAAAATCTAAGCTCGGTCCGTCCTAGTTAGTAAGTTATAATGGGTCGAAGGTCAATGTCATCTGAGGCGGGCCCCTACGATTTCTCTGAAAATTCTCAGCATGATAGAGTTTGACCTCTTGATTACGATGAGTATAAAAGCTAAGCTCGGTCCGCCTTAGTTATGAAGTTATAATTTGTCAAAGGTCAAGGTCATCTTTGGCGGACCCCTACGATTCCTCAGAAAATCCTGAGCATGATAGAGTTTGACCCCCTGATTATTATGTGCATAAAAGCTACGCTCGGCTCGCCCTACTTATAAAGTAATTGTGTTAGTGTGTTATAATTCTAGAAGCGCTTGTCGTAGCCGTAGGTTAGCGTAGTTGTAGTCGTAGTTTAGCGTAATTTATCTATGTGACAGTGGCCAGCTGTCGAGACTGCCGGATGATCTCTCATCTCATATTGCGGAGGACAGCGCTACCGTCTGGCGTGCAACCGCAGGGAGTCGAGGGGCAGTCAGGTCGCGGCGCGAGAGTAGAGAGTCGGGACCCCGGAGGTCGTGACAATATACGAGAAGTGTAAATGTGAGGAGTTTGCCACAAGCTATTTCGGCTTTTCAAGACCATTGTGATGGCGGGCGAGGACTGTGATAGTGTGCCCCAAGGTAGTGTGGGGCCGGTAGACCGCACGACGGACGCTGCGGCTGATCTCCGGCTAATCCCGGAGTTTGACAGTGCGTCACAGCCGGTGTGCGAGTGGCTGGACAAAGTTGAACTCGTGTGTCAGCTGCGGGGAATCAGTGGACTGCACGTGGTCGTCCCGCTCAGGCTGACTGGTGGTGCGTTTGCGGTATATCAGCAGCTCGAGGAGAGTGACAAGAAAAGCTACAAGAACATCAAAAAGGCCCTGACATCAGCTTTTGCGGCGGACCGGTACGAAGCATATGATCAGTTTGGGCGAAGAAAGCTGCGGCATGGGGAGGCTGTCGACGTCTTCGTCTCGGAGCTGCGCCGCCTCGCCGGCCCGTTCGGAGGCATGCCGGACGACAGCTTGGCCTGCGCGTTCGTGGCGAAACTGCCAGAGTCAGCTCGCCACGCGCTCCGAGCTGGAACACGCATAGAAGATATGCCGCTTAGCCAACTGATCCGCCGCGCCCGATCAGTGCTCGCCGACGAGGAGGCAAACACAATGGCTGCCGCCGCCGGAGAACCAGCGCGGACGGCAGCTGTAGAAGCCACGGTCAAATGCTACTCGTGCGGGCAGCCCAACCACATCGCCGGCGACTGCATGTCAGGTCGTGGGCAGCGTGGTCGTGGAGGGCTCCGTGGCAACCGCAGCTTCGTGAGGTGCTACAACTGCAACCGGGTGGGACATGTCGCCTCGGCGTGCCCGAAAAACGGCCCGGGAGAGGGGACTCAGCGCCAGCCTCCTCTCCCGTTCGTCAGTAAACGGGGCGCTGCCAGTCGTGCGGCTGTCATTGGATGGTACAAACCAGACTGGTTATTGATTCGACACTGATTGAATCGATTGGAATCGTTCAATCAAAATTCATTGAATCAAAAGATAATTGATTCGCCACCAGATATTTTGATTCATGAATCGTGATTGAAGCATCAAATCAAGGCTGGTCGAATGAAAAGATTTAACGATTCAAGTACACTGGTAAATTGTCCAAATACATGGAGTCCCGGTGGCTACATTCAATTATACTGAAATACTATTGCTGTACCAATGTTTTAATGATCATATATATGCATGTTTCTATTTTTATTGATTTGACATAAATTCACCTCATATATTTAAATGTTGAATCAAACGTGAATCAATTAAAATATTTGTTTTGATTCTTTGAATCAGAATGAATCAATTCTCAAAATTGTATCCGTTAATCGAACGGTGATTGAATCATTCAGATTCCAAGATGAATCAGGATTGAATCGTTCCCAAAAAAAAGTTGAATCAATAACCAGTCTGGTACGAACTGTGAGGCGCTGCTCGATACGGGTTACTGCCAATGTGTAGCACACTCGGCAGTGAGTGGGAGCTGGAATCGACGTCCGGTGAGCGTCACGACCGTGAGCGGAGAGCGGTACTGGTGTGAGGGAACTGGTGTGGCGAGCGTGCAACTGCGGTCCGGCGAATCGGTGTCTGTGGATGTGTTGGTGGCAGCACGCAAACCGCTGGGGTTTGATTTCATCCTCGGGATGAACGGTGTTAGCGCCCTGGATGGTGTTACGGTGAGCTCGAGTGACCGGGTGAGATTCGGCGTCGAGATGGCTGAGGTGTCGGGTGTAGCGGCGGCGGTGGATCGCGCCCTGGGTGGTGTTACGGTGAGCTCGAGTGACCGATTGGGATTCGGTATTGAGATGGCTGAGGTGTCGGGTGTAGCGGCGGCGGTGGCCGCGCCGGTAGAGCGGGCTGATGAGAAGGATTTTGTTGTGAGCTATGAGGAGAATGGAAAGAAGTGATCGGTGCGGTGGAAATGGTGCGGTGGAAATGGGCCGGAGCAGCTGCAGAACACAGCGGAGGAATACGCAATACCGATGGGAGCCGTAAATGACACGCAGTACGTAGTTTACGTAGATGACAGGAGTACGAGCGAGAGCTCACGAAGTGGGTGTCGAATCGATGGCTCATCCCGTGCGATGAATTCGTACACGGGGAGGTCAAAGGCACGATCCCGCTCATGGCAGTGCTTCAACCGAAGAAGGACAAGGTGCGTCCGGCCATGGACTTCAGGGAGTTAAACGCGCATCTGGACCCGCACACGGCTGACGCGGACGTTTGTCATGAAAAGATCCGTGAGTGGCGCCGGTGTGGACGAAATGTGTCTCTCCTGGACCTGCGAGGCGCTTATCTGCAAGTCCATGTGCACGAATCACTGTGGCCCTACCAGACTGTGTGTTCCAGGGTAGAAGATGGTGTCTGACCAGACTGGGCTTCGGCATGAGTGTTGCTCCGCTGGTGATGAGGAAAGTGCTTGGCATGGCACTGAGCCGAGACCCGAAAATAGACCGCGCTACATCTTCTTACGTAGATGACATCCTCGTGAATGAAGATATCGCCACCGCAGCAGAAGTGAAGGGTCACCTGGAGGAGCTGGGTCTGGCCTGCAAACCCCCAGAGAACGTGTCAGAAGGCGCTCGTGTGCTGGGCATACGAGTCTGGGGGAGCAGCGGGGACTGTTTTGGAAACGTGACAATCATGACATCGAGCCGCCGCCGAAGCTGACGAGAAGAACGGTCTTCTCGCTGTGCAGACGACTAACGAGTCACGTCCCTGTAGGCGGTTGGCTGCGTGTGGCCGCGTCCTATCTGAAGAGGCGCGTCACCGCTGCGACACAGGGCTGGGACGATGAGATCACTGACCCAGAACTCGAGGCGATGATCATGGAAACGCTGCAGCGCGTGAAAACGGCCGACCCTGCTGGTCGATAGGACGTCGCCGGTGATGAGGGCGTCGTTTGGGTGGATGCCAGCTCCCTCGCCATCGGAGCCGTGCTGGAGATGGACGGCTGCATCATTGAGGACGCCTGCTGGCTGCGGAAAAGCTCTGACACGCACATCAATCTTGCAGAGATGGATGCTGTGGTGCGAGGGGTCAATCTGTCGCTGTCCTGGAACCTGAAGAAAGTGACTCTCATGACTGATTCGAAAACTGTCTATCACTGGCTGACAGATGCGCTCTCCGGTAGAGCTCGAATCAAGACCAAGGCGGCGAGTGAGATACTGATCAGGAGGCGCCTGGAGACCGTGACAAGACTCAGTGAGGAGCACAGTCTGCAGCTGACTGTGAAGTTCGTTCCTTCAGCTGAAAACCGAGCAGACGCACTTGCAAGGGTGCCGAAGAGATTGCTGCCGCCGCAAAGTGCACCCGCGGTATGCGGCGCTGCCGTCTCAGTGCTGGACGTGGTCCGAATCCACGAAACCAGCAGGTACCCAGGCATCCGAAGGACGCTGCGTCTCTGCCGGATGCAGAACCCAGTCGTGGGCAGAGACCAGGTGCGCAGTGTCGTGCGCAGAACCCAGCCGTGGGCAGAGACCAGGTGCGCAGTGTCGTGCGCAGAACCCAGCCGTGGGCAGAGACCAGGTGCGCAGTGTCGTGCGCAGAACCCAGCCGTGGGCAGAGACCAGGTGCGCAGTGTCGTGCGTCAGTGGCAGCCGTGGGCAGAGACCAGGTGCGCAGTGTCGTGCGCAGAACCCAGCCGTGGGCAGAGACCAGGTGCGCAGTGTCGTGCGTCAGTGGCAGCCGTGGGCAGAGACCAGGTGCGCAGTGTCGTGCGCAGAACCCAGCCGTGGGCAGAGACCAGGTGCGCAGTGTCGTGCGTCAGTGGCAGCCGTGGGCAGAGACCAGGTGCGCAGTGTCGTGCGCAGAACCCAGCCGTGGGCAGAGACCAGGTGCGCAGTGTCGTGCGTCAGTGGCAGCCGTGGGCAGAGACCAGGTGCGCAGTGTCGTGCGCAGAACCCAGCCGTGGGCAGAGACCAGGTGCGCAGTGTCGTGCGTCAGTGGCAGCCGTGGGCAGAGACCAGGTGCGCAGTGTCGTGTGCAGAACCCAGCCGTGGGCAGAGACCAGGTGCGCAGTGTCGTGCGCAGAACCCAGTCGTGGGCAGAGACCAGGTGCGCAGTGTCGTGCGTCAGTGGCAGCCGTGGGCAGAGACCAGGTGCGCAGTGTCGTGCGCAGAACCCAGCCGTGGGCAGAGACCAGGTGCGCAGTGTCGTGCGCAGAACCCAGCCGTGGGCAGAGACCAGGTGCGCAGTATCGTGCGCAGAACCCAGCCGTGGGCAGAGACCAGGTGCGCAGTGTCGTGCGCAGAACCCAGCCGTGGGCAGAGACCAGGTGCGCAGTGTCGTGCGCAGAACCCAGCCGTGGGCAGAGACCAGGTGCGCAGTGTCGTGCGCAGAACCCAGCCGTGGGCAGAGACCAGGTGCGCAGTGTCGTGCGCAGAACCCAGCCGTGGGCAGAGACCAGGTGCGCAGTGTCGTGCGCAGAACCCAGCCGTGGGCAGAGACCAGGTGCGCAGTGTCGTGCGTCAGTGGCAGCCGTGGGCAGAGACCAGGTGCGCAGTGTCGTGTGCAGAACCCAGCCGTGGGCAGAGACCAGGTGCGCAGTGTCGTGTGCAGAACCCAGCCGTGGGCAGAGACCAGGTGCGCAGTGTCGTGCGCAGAACCCAGCCGTGGGCAGAGACCAGGTGCGCAGTGTCGTGCGTCAGTGGCAGCCGTGGGCAGAGACCAGGTGCGCAGTGTCGTGCGCAGAACCCAG
Organism: Chirona hameri; assembly: GCA_036785665.1. Classification (NCBI taxonomy): domain Eukaryota; kingdom Metazoa; phylum Arthropoda; class Thecostraca; order Balanomorpha; family Balanidae; genus Chirona; species Chirona hameri. The sequence goes on from JAXIVJ010009915.1 coordinate 28,676, forward strand.
CCGTGGGCAGAGACCAGGTGCGCAGTGTCGTGCGCAGAACCCAGCCGTGGGCAGAGACCAGGTGCGCAGTGTCGTGCGCAGAACCCAGCCGTGGGCAGAGACCAGGTGCGCAGTGTCGTGCGCAGAACCCAGCCGTGGGCAGAGACCAGGTGCGCAGTGTCGTGCGCAGAACCCAGCCGTGGGCAGAGACCAGGTGCGCAGTGTCGTGCGTCAGTGGCAGCCGTGGGCAGAGACCAGGTGCGCAGTGTCGTGCGCAGAACCCAGCCGTGGGCAGAGACCAGGTGCGCAGTGTCGTGCGCAGAACCCAGCCGTGGGCAGAGACCAGGTGCGCAGTGTCGTGCGCAGAACCCAGCCGTGTGCAGAGACCAGGTGCGCAGTGTCGTGCGTCAGTGGCAGCCGTGGGCAGAGACCAGGTGCGCAGTGTCGTGCGCAGAACCCAGCCGTGGGCAGAGACCAGGTGCGCAGTGTCGTGCGCAGAACCCAGCCGTGGGCAGAGACCAGGTGCGCAGTGTCGTGCGCAGAACCCAGCCGTGGGCAGAGACCAGGTGCGCAGTGTCGTGCGTCAGTGGCAGCCGTGGGCAGAGACCAGGTGCGCAGTGTCGTGCGCAGAACCCAGCCGTGGGCAGAGACCAGGTGCGCAGTGTCGTGCGCAGAACCCAGCCGTGGGCAGAGACCAGGTGCGCAGTGTCGTGTGCAGAACCCAGCCGTGGGCAGAGACCAGGTGCGCAGTGTCGTGCGCAGAACCCAGCCGTGGGCAGAGACCAGGTGCGCAGTGTCGTGCGCAGAACCCAGCCGTGGGCAGAGACCAGGTGCGCGGTGTCGTGCGTCAGTGGCAGCCGTGGGCAGAGACCAGGTGCGCAGTGTCGTGCGCAGAACCCAGCCGTGGGCAGAGACCAGGTGCGCGGTGTCGTGCGTCAGTGGCAGCCGTGGGCAGAGACCAGGTGCGCAGTATCGTGCGCAGAACCCAGCCGTGGGCAGAGACCAGGTGCGCAGTGTCGTGCGTCAGTGGCAGCCGTGGGCAGAGACCAGGTGCGCAGTGTCGTGCGCAGAACCCAGCCGTGGGCAGAGACCAGGTGCGCAGTGTCGTGCGTCAGTGGCAGCCGTGGGCAGAGACCAGGTGCGCAGTGTCGTACGTCAGTGGCAGCCGTGGGCAGAGACCAGGTGCGCAGTGTCGTGCGCAGAACCCAGCCGTGGGCAGAGACCAGGTGCGCAGTGTCGTGCGCAGAACCCAGCCGTGGGCAGAGACCAGGTGCGCAGTGTCGTGCGTCAGTGGCAGCCGTGGGCAGAGACCAGGTGCGCAGTGTCGTGCGCAGAACCCAGCCGTGGGCAGAGACCAGGTGCGCAGTGTCGTGCGTCAGTGGCAGCCGTGGGCAGAGACCAGGTGCGCAGTGTCGTGCGTCAGTGGCAGCCGTGGGCAGAGACCAGGTGCGCAGTGTCGTGCGCAGAACCCAGCCGTGGGCAGAGACCAGGTGCGCAGTGTCGTGCGTCAGTGGCAGCCGTGGGCAGAGACCAGGTGCGCAGTGTCGTGCGCAGAACCCAGCCGTGGGCAGAGACCAGGTGCGCAGTGTCGTGCGTCAGTGGCAGCCGTGGGCAGAGACCAGGTGCGCAGTGTCGTGTGCAGAACCCAGCCGTGGGCAGAGACCAGGTGCGCAGTGTCGTGTGCAGAACCCAGCCGTGGGCAGAGACCAGGTGCGCAGTGTCGTGTGCAGAACCCAGCCGTGGGCAGAGACCAGGTGCGCAGTGTCGTGCGCAGAACCCAGCCGTGGGCAGAGACCAGGTGCGCAGTGTCGTGCGTCAGTGGCAGCCGTGGGCAGAGACCAGGTGCGCAGTGTCGTGTGCAGAGACCAGCCGTGGGCAGAGACCAGGTGCGCAGTGTCGTGCGCAGAACCCAGCCGTGGGCAGAGACCAGGTGCGCAGTGTCGTGCGCAGAACCCAGCCGTGGGCAGAGACCAGGTGCGCAGTGTCGTGTGCAGAACCCAGCCGTGGGCAGAGACCAGGTGCGCAGTGTCGTGTGCAGAACCCAGCCGTGGGCAGAGACCAGGTGCGCAGTGTCGTGCGCAGAACCCAGCCGTGGGCAGAGACCAGGTGCGCAGTGTCGTGCGTCAGTGGCAGCCGTGGGCAGAGACCAGGTGCGCAGTGTCGTGTGCAGAGACCAGCCGTGGGCAGAGACCAGGTGCGCAGTGTCGTGCGCAGAACCCAGCCGTGGGCAGAGACCAGGTGCGCAGTGTCGTGCGTCAGTGGCAGCCGTGGGCAGAGACCAGGTGCGCAGTGTCGTGCGCAGAACCCAGCCGTGGGCAGAGACCAGGTGCGCAGTGTCGTGCGTCAGTGGCAGCCGTGGGCAGAGACCAGGTGCGCAGTGTCGTGCGCAGAACCCAGCCGTGGGCAGAGACCAGGTGCGCAGTGTCGTGCGTCAGTGGCAGCCGTGGGCAGAGACCAGGTGCGCAGTGTCGTGCGCAGAACCCAGCCGTGGGCAGAGACCAGGTGCGCAGTGTCGTGCGTCAGTGGCAGCCGTGGGCAGAGACCAGGTGCGCAGTGTCGTGCGTCAGTGGCAGCCGTGGGCAGAGACCAGGTGCGCAGTGTCGTGCGTCAGTGGCAGCCGTGGGCAGAGACCAGGTGCGCAGTGTCGTGCGTCAGTGGCAGCCGTGGGCAGAGACCAGGTGCGCAGTGTCGTGCGCAGAACCCAGCCGTGGGCAGAGACCAGGTGCGCAGTGTCGTGCGTCAGTGGCAGCCGTGGGCAGAGACCAGGTGCGCAGTGTCGTGCGCAGAACCCAGCCGTGGGCAGAGACCAGGTGCGCAGTGTCGTGCGTCAGTGGCAGCCGTGGGCAGAGACCAGGTGCGCAGTGTCGTGCGTCAGTGGCAGCCGTGGGCAGAGACCAGGTGCGCAGTGTCGTGTGCAGAACCCAGCCGTGGGCAGAGACCAGGTGCGCAGTGTCGTGCGTCAGTGGCAGCCGTGGGCAGAGACCAGGTGCGCAGTGTCGTGTGCAGAACCCAGCCGTGGGCAGAGACCAGGTGCGCAGTGTCGTGCGTCAGTGGCAGCCGTGGGCAGAGACCAGGTGCGCAGTGTCGTGTGCAGAACCCAGCCGTGGGCAGAGACCAGGTGCGCAGTGTCGTGCGCAGAACCCAGCCGTGGGCAGAGACCAGGTGCGCAGTGTCGTGCGTCAGTGGCAGCCGTGGGCAGAGACCAGGTGCGCAGTGTCGTGTGCAGAACCCAGCCGTGGGCAGAGACCAGGTGCGCAGTGTCGTGTGCAGAACCCAGCCGTGGGCAGAGACCAGGTGCGCAGTGTCGTGCGCAGAACCCAGCCGTGGGCAGAGACCAGGTGCGCAGTGTCGTGTGCAGAACCCAGCCGTGGGCAGAGACCAGGTGCGCAGTGTCGTGTGCAGAACCCAGCCGTGGGCAGAGACCAGGTGCGCAGTGTCGTGCGTCAGTGGCAGCCGTGGGCAGAGACCAGGTGCGCAGTGTCGTGCGCAGAACCCAGCCGTGGGCAGAGACCAGGTGCGCAGTGTCGTGCGTCAGTGGCAGCCGTGGGCAGAGACCAGGTGCGCAGTGTCGTGCGCAGAACCCAGCCGTGGGCAGAGACCAGGTGCGCAGTGTCGTGCGTCAGTGGCAGCCGTGGGCAGAGACCAGGTGCGCAGTGTCGTGCGCAGAACCCAGCCGTGGGCAGAGACCAGGTGCGCAGTGTCGTGCGCAGAACCCAGCCGTGGGCAGAGACCAGGTGCGCAGTGTCGTGCGCAGAACCCAGCCGTGGGCAGAGACCAGGTGCGCAGTGTCGTGCGCAGAACCCAGCCGTGGGCAGAGACCAGGTGCGCAGTGTCGTGCGCAGAACCCAGCCGTGGGCAGAGACCAGGTGCGCAGTGTCGTGCGTCAGTGGCAGCCGTGGGCAGAGACCAGGTGCGCAGTGTCGTGCGCAGAACCCAGCCGTGGGCAGAGACCAGGTGCGCAGTGTCGTGCGTCAGTGGCAGCCGTGGGCAGAGACCAGGTGCGCAGTGTCGTGCGCAGAACCCAGCCGTGGGCAGAGACCAGGTGCGCAGTGTCGTGCGTCAGTGGCAGGCGGTCAGTCCATTGATCCCGCGCCGCAGCGATGGGCGCATGGCTCGCTGAGTGTGGCTGGCTGCTGGGACAGAGTCAGCATGGACGCGTGTTACGTCAAAGATCAGCTGTACCTGACGCTCATGGACGCGTGTCACGTCAAAGATCAGCTGTACCTGACGCTCATGGACTGTGGTCCGTCTCGGTACGCGCTGTGTGTGGAGACGGCTAAGGCGACATGACGCTGACAGCGTCATCACAGCCCTGGGGTCGGTGTTCCTGGAGCGAGGCGCCCCGGGCGAGCTGCTGGCGGACAACTTCACGTCCTTCCGCAGCGCGTCTTTCCACGAGTTTGTCAGCCGATGGGGCGTCAGCGTTCGATACTGAGCGGCCCTCGCTCCATCAGGCAACGGCATCTCGGAGCGGAATCATCGGTCGGTTAAGACTCTCGCGGCGCGTAAAGGGTGCTCGGTGACTGAGGCAGTGTACCGCCACAATGTGATTCCGCGCAGCGATGACCCGGGCTCCAGCCCTGCGAACATTCCGTTTAACTGCAGACTGAGAGTGCCGGACGTGGATGGTGAGAAAGCGACCGAAGAGTGTGACCATTATCGGTTCAATGTCGGGGACAGAGTGTGCATCAGAGACCCGAGTCGCCGGTGTGACGTGCCCAGCTCACTAGGAACGGTCACCCAAATTGTGTCAGCGCAGTGCCTAGAGGTGGATTGTGTCCCGTGTCATATTCGAGATTTGAGGCTAGCTATAGTACTCAGCCAGGAGAGCGGCGGACACGTACCGCGAGATGATAGCGATGACTTAAGCCCGATTGTCCTACACGAGAAAGCGAGTGTGACTCCCGGTGAAGGTGCGTGCATTGAGACAGACGAGACAGAGAGCGATGGCTTAGTCTTGCGCCGCACCGCGCGGGAGCGGTGTCCTGCTGTGCTGACTCAGTACAGTGATTTGTAAATCAGGGGGAGTGTGTTAGTGTGTTATAATTCTAGAAGCGCTTGTCGTAGCCGTAGTTTATCGTAGTTATAGTCGTAGTTTAGCGTAGTTTATCTCTGTGACAGTCGCCAGCTGTCGAGACTGCCGGCTGATCTGTCATCTCATATTGTGGAGGACAGCGCTACCGTCTGGCGTGCAACCGCATGGAGCCGAGGGGCAGTCAGGTCGCGGCGCGAGAGCAGAGAGAGTCGGGACCCCGGAGCTCGTGACAAAATACGAGAAGTGTGAATGTGAGGAGTTTGCCACAGTAATAATGGGTCAAAGGTCGAGGTCATCTTGGGCGGACCCCTACGATTTCTCTGAAAATCCTTAACATAATAAAGTTTGACTTGATTATGATGAGCGTAAAAGCTAAGCTCGACCCGCCCTAGTTATCAGGTCAAACTTTATCATGCTCAGGATTTTCAGAGAAATCTTAGGGGTCTGCCCCAGATGACATTGGCCTTTGACCCATCATAACTTCTTAACTAAGGCGGGCCGAGCTTATTAGCTGAGTAGGCATTTCTAAACCAATCACTTTCTTCATATCTGGTTTATTGAATGAGGCAACTCTCTGCAATAACGAAACATACAGAGTTAGCAAACATACCACATGTTGATAATGGCGAAGAGCATGCATTCATGTTCAGCTAGGCCCTCACGGAAACGAGTGCCTAAGCACAAGGTCATGTTGCAGAAGCTTGAAGGCAAAATGAATGTACTTCTGAGTCACCAGAAAGTCGAACAGTACCTACAATGGGTGTCGATCCAGTGATCATTGCGCAGTGAACTCAAACATTCTATAATACCAATGGTAACGCGACGACGAAAACATATTCATACAGGTCCGGTGGGAAAGGCAGTTGCACACGCTTTCATGATACAAAGCGCACCACAAGCAAACACATGTGTTACTACAAGTCCAGGATGTCACGCGCGAAGCGCCTACGGCCCCGCGAAGATGATGGCAGTTCCCGAGCCGACGTAGGGGTAACTAGGGAACTCGGACGCGACTGTTGGGGACGCGAAGCGACCAAAGCAGAGCGGCGGAGAGGTGAGGGCGTTGCCGGTGGGAGATTCAACGGGGGATGGGGCGAATGCGGAGGTGATGAGCGGTCCTCGCAGTCGCGACCCGTGGCGGCACTGTGACTCATTGGAGGGAGTGACGGTGGCGCGGTCGAGTCGTCACCGTCCAGCGGCGGCTGTGTTGGAAGCACAGAGGGTGGGGCTGTGGAGCGTGCACGCGTGGAGGTCGACGGTGAAGGCTGAGGGATCGACATGGGGTCATGAGAGTCAGTCACCGACATTCCAGTCGACGGGTGAGAGGGCGTCGGCACAGGACGGCTTTGCATGGGGAGGGAGGGGCTGGCCACGGGAGCAGGCACGTGTTGGGTGGATGGGACGATGGGTGTGAAGGCACGCAGGAACTTTCGATTTCGGAGAGTGAGCCGCCGGGAACCATCGAGCATGATCCGGTACTGCCGAAATGGCAAAACGGCCACCCCCACGCCTCGGCGGTCCCAGTTGCGTGGGTGGTTACCCGACTGGTTCTGCACCAAGACAAACTGACCAACTTGGAGTGGCGGGAGGTTCTTGGTGTGTGCAGTCAGGCGTTCGTGGTCACGAGAAGCACGTTTGCCTAGCGCTTTTTCCCTCCAATGGGCGACATCTTGCCACGTTCGGCTGAAATCGGTGTGGGTCCGCAGAGGAGGTGGGAGCGGGAGCCCTGGGAGGAAGTCTCGCAACTGCCTCCCCAGAACCAGCTCCGCCGGAGACAGGCCCATGTCTCTGTCGGGAGTATTGCGATGCTGCAGGAGCGCACGAGTCAGCTTCAGCGAGTCGAGACCCCCATCAGCAGCGACGTTGTCCCGGATGAGGCGTTTCGCCGTTTTCACAGCGACCTCGGCCCGACAGTTAGCATGCGGGAATGCGACAGACGTGAGGCGGTGGTGGATGCCGTGTTGGTCAAGGAAGTTCCGGACTTCTTCGGCCATGCACTGGGGCCCACCATCACTGGTGAGCGTCTCCGGGACACCCAATCCACGGCAGAGGTCCGTGAGGACATCTGTGAGGTAAGACCACGCCAGATTTGAAACCAGTTGCTGAACCGATCGACAATGACTCCGTAGGTGTGCCCCATGTACGTGAAGTAGTCTGCGGCGACGTGTTGGAAAGGGTATTCAGGAACGACTGGCGGGATGGGCGGCATGGCGGCTTGAGAGGGGGCATGACGGTTACATGTCAGACACCGCTGCCTGGTGGCTTCAATGTTCTGGGACATGTTTGGCCAGAACACAGAGCGCTCAGCACGGAGCCGCATCCCAGTGACCCCTTGGTGGGCGGCATGAAGCGTGTCCAGCACGCGGTTTCGGAGCGCCTCAGGGATGATAGGTCGGTCCTGATAGAGGAGCACTGATCCCGAGGTGCTGAGATCGTGACGAATGCGCCACAGGGCCCGGAGCGGGGAGGGAGCTCATCAGGGGAGGCAGGGAATGTGGTGTTCGCCATCTGGACTGCCTGGCAGATGATGCTGTCTTGAGCGGATGCCCGAGATATGGTTGACCAGTCGATCGAGGATATCAACGTCATTCTCGTCACCTGAATCTTGGGGGCGGGCCATCAGGGAGAAAAGGTGATGCGCAGAATGGTCATCACCCACTGCAGGCGGTGCCCCGAGCTGTGGCTCGAGTTGAGCCACTTGTGGATCCCTCACACCGTATCTGGATAGAGCGTCAGGGCCGCCATGAAGACGACCCGGCACGTGTAACAGTTGGAATGACCACCCGAAGCTCTTTTCTTTGAGGCGTCGCAGCCGAGGGTTGTCGATGCCTTCCAACGAGCGGTCTCCGAAGATGCCGAGTAGGGGTTTATGATCGGTCCCCACCACCAGTTTGTCGTAGTCCAGCGTGAAATACTTGGTCTTCTCGAGACCGTTGGTAACACTGAGTGCCTCACCCTCGGTGGGGGAATAGCGGCTCTCAGCGGGAGAGGTGAATCGGGACCCCACGCCACACACACGCCATCCAGCCGGACAGCATGTGGGCCTCAGTTCCGTGCAGGTGCAGTGCTTCTGCATGAGGACATGTCCAAGCCCAGTTTTGCACCAGTCTGTGAGGAGGCAGGTTGTCTTGGTACGGTCAAACGACTGGATGCCCTGCTCCACCTCACGGGCGATGACCTCTTTTGTGTCCTGGAACAGCTGATCGAGTGTCTCGTCCCAGTACCAGGGACAGTCCTTCTTCAGGAGTGCCCGGAATGGCAGGAGTCTGGGTTGGGTCGCGTAGAAGACCGACACCTGGTTTACCAGAGCCATGAATGATCGTAGGTCAGTCACTGAAGTTGGCGTCGGGAAGGAGCGGATGGCCTCCGTGTGTGACGGCAGCGGTCGGACGCCCTCAGGACCAAGACGGAAGCCGGCCCAGTCCACCGTCTTCTCACAGAACACGAACTTGTCGCGATTCTGGAGGATGCTGTTCTTGCCACAGAGCGTCAGATACTCAGCCGTGTGCTGGAACATGTCTCGGATGGTGGGCTGATACAGGATGGAGTCGTCGACCACTCGATCACAGGATTTCACGTTCAGAGTGACACGATCAAACCGGTGCGTGTAGGCGTCTCCCGAGACCTTGTACCCCTGAGGAACAGTTTTGTAGCGATACCTGCCCCAAGGTGTCAGGAAGGTCGTCAAGTGTCTGTCCGATTCGCGTATGGCGACAGAGTGATAGCCGTTGAAGGCATCGGTGGTGCTATTTCAGTTCCTCTCTGGCTTGAGCGATGCGGAGGTACAGTCGGAGCTGCTGACCCACACTCTCCTCACCCTCGCCGCCGCCGAGCAATACGCTGTGACGAAGGAGACGGCCAAGCGCAGTCAGCAGGCGATGCAGAGCGAGGAGCTGGGGCGCATCCGCTCCTCCTACCAGAAGATGAAGCTCGCTGGATCCCGCGCCAGTGCCCCAGCAGCACCGTCCAGTGGCCAAGTGGCCAACGAGCTCTGCCGCAACTGTGGTGAGGCCGCTCACACCCACCGCCAGCAGTGTAAGGCGTTCCACCACATGTGCACGTGTGGCCGCCGTGGCCACCTGCCAGCCCTCTGCCGAAGCAAGGACCGGCCCCGGCAGCCCGCCCGCCGGGAGGCGACGGAGGAGATCGGCGCCACTCTCTTGGAGCTGAGCTCCAAGTTCGTCCTGGCGCCAGACCGCGGCTCCATCGCAGAAGCTGGCCCGAAGTCCAACCGCCTGCCTGTTCAGGTACAGGCTGATGTAGCCAGCCTACCCCAGGCCAGCCGCACCCGCAGCACCGTGCAAGTCCCGCCTCCAGTCATGTGCGTGGCCATCGCTGACACGGGTGCCACGGTAACCTGCTGTGGTCTAAGCCCTCTCAGCGCACTGGGGGTGGAGCGTTCGTCACTGATGCCTTCGGACATCGCTCTCTCCGCCGCTAACCGTGCGCAGCTGACTGTTTGGGGTGCTCTCCCGGTAACCATCCAGGTTAGTTCTGGGAATCGAACGGCGTCCACGCTGGAAGTTATGTATGTCGCAGAGGAACTATCGGGCATGTACCTTTCTGCACGTACCCTTCAGGCACTGGGCTCGATCTCGGCGGAGTTCCCCTACCCGCCCTCCGGTACTGCAGGGACCGTCTCCGCCCTCGACACCACGCAGTCTGCTCCTGTCGGAACCAGCCTGGCCCCTTGTGGCTGCCCTCGCCGTACACCGGCCCCCGACCCTCCCCCGTCCCAGAGGGCCTCACTGACGCGGACATCCCTGCCCTGAAGCAGCTGCTTCTGGACCATTATGCATCATCTACGTTTAACACTTGCTGCCACCAACCCCTTCCCCTTATGCACGGACCGCCCTTGGAATTCGCCCTAAAACCTGGCACAGTCCCGCACGCCGTCTACACACCGGCGGTCGTCCCGCTTCACTGGGAAGTCATTTACCATCACTCTCAAACGCTTGCCCATTAGCAGTCCTTACGCAATAGGTGGAGAGGTTTTAGCACGTGTGACCACGATGCGTGACTTAGGTGTAGTTTTGGATCAGAAGTTGACATTTGAATCGCATATTGACTCCATCGTAAGAAAAGGCAACATGGCACTGGGTCTCATGATTCGATCATTTCAGGCTGGTAGGAAGAGCGCGAAATACCAGTCCGGTGCTATTGTCGCGGCTTACTACGCCAACGTCCGATCTGTACTCGAATACTGCAGTGTGGTGTGGAACGGGGCAGCTAAGACCCATACGGATCGCATCGAGCGGATACAACACAAATTCCTTATTTGGCTGACAATGCATTCAGGCGTAAATTCGGAGTCTCTCTCATACAACCGCTTACTTTCAGCACACTCCTTCACCTCTTTGGCTGCCAGACGTACCCAGCATGACCTGGTCTATGTTGCTCGTGTTTTCAAACACAAAATTGACTCCATCTCCTTGCGATCCTGGTTTGGCTTAGCTGTCCCAGCCCGCTCAGTTCGACGTCGAGATTTATTCGCTGTCCCTTTTGCCCGTGTGGAGACTGTCAAAAATGGTCTGTTCTGCAGAATGACGCGAAAGATGAACGAATTCCTACATCAGAATGAACAGATAGACATTTTTAGAGATTCACTCTACCAAATCCAGATACAAGCCAAGGTTTATGCGAAGAAACTGACGACAGTGGCTTATCCGCTCCACGGGTAGCACTACTTAGGCCATATATTGTGATGTTTTACTTGTTAGACAGCGAGTGAGATCAGTGTATTTATTGTGTGCCTGCATGTGTCTTTGTAGTTATATGTGACTTTACCCGTCAATGGGCCAACCCGTAGGTGATCTGCTGAATAAAAAAAATAAAAATGGGAGGATTCCATGATCCTGCGAGATTTGCCTCATAGCTGAGTAGGCATTTCTAAACCAATCACTTTCTTCATATCTGGTTTATTGAATGAGGCAACTCTCTGCAATAACGAAACATACAGAGTTAGCAAACATACCACATGTTGATAATGGCAAAGAGCATGCATTCATGTTCAGCTACTTATATTTTATGCTCATCGTTATCAATAGGTCAAACTCTATCATGCTGAGGATTTTCAGAGAAATCGTTGGGGTCCGCCCCAGATGATCTTGACCTTTGACCCATTATAACTTTATAATTACGGCAGGCCAAGCTTAGATTCTATGCTCATCGTATTTAGGAGGTCAAACTCTATCATGCTAAGGATTTTCAAAGAAATCGTAATGGTACGTCCCAGATGACTTTGATCTTTGACCCATTGTAACTTGTTAAGTAGGGTGGGCCGAGCTTAGTTTTTATGCTCATCATAGTCAAGACGTTTAGTTATATCATTTAGGAGCTTTTAGGCTTAATCTGAGAGGTCGGTTTCTGTTCGAATATCAATCTACAGATTTATATCAATCTGCTGCAAGCTTGACCAACGTCCGTTTGTGAAGTTAAACCACGATTGGTTTGCTTCCCGTAAAGTTAAACTAGATGTGGCAGCACTTGAAATGTCACTAATGCGTCAAAAATGAGAACATTTAGAGAGAGGACGCGTATTGCATTTTGGTTTTGTGCAAGACCATAGAGACTTTTTGTGCACACACTGGGTGGTGAGGGTTTATACAGCCTTGGTGGTGAGTGATTTGAATGCATCATAAATCATAATATAGATATTTGCGTTTATTTTTCAGCTCCCTATCTTCCTGCCTGTTTATTTTGCTACAGCGGCTAATTTTGTATCTACCTCTGTAAGGTAAGTAAATCATATTACAACGCATAAGTGTATTTTTGTCGGTTGCACTGCAAGTGCAGTGCAAGTGTGAACTGAAACAGACATGGCACCACAAAGCATTAAAGGAAATTGTTCACCTTCAACATGGAGTTTTGAACTGAAATAGCAGTTCTGTAGCCTGTTGAGAAATCCTTATCTGCAACTTTTCTTGGCTGAAAAGACTCCAGCTGAAGATATTGTACTTTTTGGTGAAGGAATGTGGCGCATATATGATGTACTGTACCGTCTGAAAGTGCCAGCACTGCCATGGAGCATGCACAGACCAATAACGCACACCATACAATTAATAATTTACGACTCTGTCCTGAATTGGTGCAATGTAGGACCATTTTTGAAAAGAAAAAAAGAAACTGTATTAAAAATATAATACAATTGTGTTCTGAAAAATGTTCTGAAGGTGAACTATTTCCTTTAAAGGGTCTGGGGAAAGATAGCACAAAAGCTTGGGCTTACTCAGTCATGGGCTTACTTGTCTAACACAATGGCTGGCTACCTACTAAAGCCCAGTTGCATAAACCCAACAAAATTAATTCAGTGTTTCAAATCATGCAAGTATAATTGTATTGTGCTTCCTGTTGTTCCAACTATATGATACTCTCTTGAATAAAGTAAACAACTAATGTTGGACACGTCCTAGCACCCAACTAGACAGGTGTATATGATTTGAGATGGACAGGGAAGTTTAGGAAGGAAGTGTTAGGGACATTGTGATATTTAAATTTGCCTTTTTAGATAATCTAGATTCTAGAAGAATCTGTAATAGTTAAGTAATTGACCTCCCCAGTTAATGGTGTTCTTGAGGTCCTTAATAGAAGGAGAAAGTATTATTACAACAGACAGAAAAGTGTACCAGTAATACCAAAGCTATGACGTCACAAAAAAGATACATAATCAAAACTGACCTAACCTTTACAGCAATTACAGTCGCAGTGACCCATGTTAAGAACTCTCTGCTCAATTCACTCTGTGCGGTCATACTGACCATAAACCCACAGCGTTTTAGATATTACAAAACTTTATATCGACGCAGGAAGATACACAGAAAAAATAAGGATTGTCCATGATGTCATTGGAACAATGACCTTATATTTTAGGAGTGGAAATGCAGACAAATAATAACCTGACCTAACCTAATCCTACAGCGTAAATAAGTTCTGTGACATAGCCGGGCCGCCGTAAACGCAGTCTATACTTGCTGTATCAAGGTCGGTCGTCGTCAGCTGGCATGTAAACAAAGTTTGGCGACAGGCGAGGCGACGAAAGCGGCGATATATTAATTATTGAAATTAAAATTATGTATAGTGCAAAATGTCTTGAGGAAGACATCCATAGTTATTAAATGTGATATTTGCTATCGATTGGTAGGTATATTATAAGGATTAACTAATAACTAATGGTGGGTTTATGGCTAAAATCACCCTCCATGCTGCAGCCCTAAAGGGGGGGGGGGCTGTCACCCCCTGGACCCACCTCTCCAGACCATCTTGTAGACAGTCAAAGACAACCCACTTTTCAGTCTGTCGTAATAATACTGTCAGCTGACTACTATTCTTCTCTTAAGTACCTCAAGAACACCATAAACTGGGGAGGTGAATTACTGAACTAATACCAAATGGGTTATGGTGCTTTGTCAATAATTTGCCTGCCCCTGCAGCTCAGTAGGGAAAGCGCCGGACTTCTGACCCCACCCGGTTGTGGCAGCCCAGGTTCTAGTCGCTTCAGCGCTTGCTATTTTCTCCTGACTGGGGAGACCGGTGGCAGTGTTTGCACTCAATGTCAGATGACAAGGTCAAGGTCAGTCTGTGAGCGGGGCGGGCTGTGTTCGGGTATGCTAGGCACTTAAAACTGAACACACTGAACACTAAAACAAAACACTTAAAACTGCAAGCCTGGTCTCCAACATATGAGAAAGATTGCTGGTTGTTAGAAAGAGTTAAAAAAGGGCAACACAAATGGTTAATTGTCTTGGTAGTTTATCTTATGAAGATAGATTAAAGAAATTGTGTATGCCTTCACTCAGATATAGAAGGCTTAGAGGAGATCTAATTGACATCTTCAAATTTGTAAATGGTCAGCATTCTGGATATTTAAAGGGAATGTTTGAGTTCAATAGAGAAAATCGAGGTAGAGGTCATCAGCATAAACTCATTATGAAACAAAGTAGGACTAGGCTACAACAGTAATTTTTCAGTAGAAGGGTTGAGGCCATTGTAATATGCTACCAGGGAATGTCGCTGATGCAGTGACACTTGCTTCCTTCAAAATTAGATTAGATAAATACTTTACAGAGAAGGGATTAGTTCATAAATACTTGTGGGATTAGCCTTCTTTTATGCAGGTAGAGTAAGGTGATTTAAAGGGGCGAGACTGGTGGAGGGGGGGGGGGGGGGGGGGGGGTGCAGGGGTGCAACCTCGGATGGGCCCAAGAGTGTCTTTGTTACACTTTTCTTTGATGTCTTTTATGTTGTTATGTCCCAGTTCAATAATTCCATCTTTAAGCTAATCACAAATTATGTTTGTTTTTGTTGAGCATCCATTTAGACAAGCGAGTTTTTGCGAGAAACACCTTTCAACACCCCTCACGCGGCACGAGGCACGCGCCACGGGCAGTGGTAGTCACCCACATGAGTCGGCACCGGTCTCAAACAGGGTAGATTGGATGGGGCTGCTCAGCAAAGAAGCATGCTTGTCAATCGGACGTGCGGTTGCAGAGATATGAGCTTCTCAAAAGCGTCGCCACGGGTCGGGTCGGACCGGGCCGCTCATATTCAGATTTTTCCCATATACCAAGGAAGGACGGGCGAGCGCGAAGCGCTCGCTCGTAATTACCCAACTTACATTTTTGTAAAGATATTTATAGTCGATTTAGTGGGAGTAGGTAACTTCAAATTGGCCATATCTGGCTTTGTTTGGGAGATATATCGTGCTGATTGGTCGAGAAATTGGGTAATTACCCAACGGATTTTTTTTAAAGATCCTTATAGTCGATTTAGTGGGGGTAGGTAACTTCAAATTGGCCATGGCTTTGTTTGGGAGATAGCAATTTTATTACAGCTAATTGAGCTTATTCGCTTAATTTGGTGGTGCTGATAAATTTCAATGAATAAATTTTGTCCCGATTTTTGTGTGCGAAAATGACAATGACAGCGAAAAAAAACATGGAATCCGCCATGCACGAGCACAATTGCAAAAGCTGACTCCATACCCCCAACCCCTATTCCCAGTATATTTGACACACTGTAACACGCCTGTCCTCTCTTCCAGCAGTGTCTGGCGGCTGCAGTGAGGCGCGCTGTGTAGTGCGCCGTCTGCCCTCCCCGGGCCCGGCCGGGGTCCGCTGTCTGCCGCCGTGTCCACCTCCTGAGATGACCCGATGATCCGGAGCGCGATGAACCTGACAGAGCTGTCGGAGGCCGAGCGGCCGCCGTCGCCGGCCCGGCTGCCCTTCACCTCCGAGAAGCACCCGCGCTCCACGCTGAAGGACTTGGCGCTGCTCAGAAAACACCGCGAACTCTGCGACGTGGTCCTGTTCGTGGGCGGTCGTAAGATCTTTGCCCACAGGTGAGACCATCGCACCATCTGAGAGTGGAGTGGCGGCCTGAGCTGGGTTACTTGACTAGAGTGGAGACTGGAGAGTGGTGGAAATGAGGGGGAGTAAAGTTCTCTTTATATTTGTACGATGACTTTCTGTCATACGTTTTCTTGTGTATACATGCTCATGTTATTTACATTGAAACCCGTTGGACTTTATAGGTTAAAACTGTTAATGTCATATAACACGATCCCGTAGCCAGACAGCAGTTGGCTCGGCGTGTAGTTCTTATCCTCTGACTGTAACATACCCGGGCAGCCTGTCCTCATCACCTCACGTTTTACAGGGTGATCCTGTCGGCATGCAGTCCCTACTTCCACGCCATGTTCACCGGCGAGCTGGTGGAGTCGCGCCAGACAGAGGTCACCATCCGCGACATCGACGAGCTCGCCATGGAGTTGCTGATCGACTTCTGCTACACGTCTCACATCATCGTCGAGGAGTCCAACGTGCAGACCCTGCTGCCCGCAGGTTAGTCAGGACAGGGTGCGGAGGGTTGATGTTGGAGGAAGGCGCGCGGGGACGCTTTTCAGACCGGGGCATACCGGACGCATGCGGCGGAGTAGCGGAGTAGATTGGTGGAAACTGGATGGGTTTCCATTGGTCGTTCCCAGTGCGTTACTTGTGTGACGATGTATGGGCTGCTTCGCGACGGTTGCTGTTTTTTTTTTGCGGTGGGCTGTATCTGGGTAGGTTACAGCAGCTGTGTTACCACTGTGGCCGCTTTTATTGTCACATTTGTGCCCGTTGCTAGTCGGTGTAGGATCGGCGCGAGTCGTGCCCATATGCTGTGGGTACAGTCTGCAGCTCCTGACAGGAAGTGCAGTTTATCATTATCTGTCCATTGTCCATTATCGTACCATTCTCATTGTCTGTTCGTCTCGTATTAGCACTGCTGTGGTGATTTGTGTCACACTGGGTCTCAGCGGGAATCCGGCGTCTGTTGTCTGTTGGCAACTTGTTGCTATTCTGGGTAATCCCTGTTGCTTCTTATGAATGTGCTTTATAATTCGTCTCCTCCCACTGTATTCACCAATGTCTCTCGGGGTGTTTCTGAGCCTTCTCAGCGACCCTGCTGCTGTCACCAGATCGGTTCAAAATATATAGACACATGGTTTTCCTTTTCTCTTTTGCTCTGTGATTGTGTCTGAGCTGTGATGCTCTAGTGCGTCATTAGTGGGTAGTGACCCCTCAGCTTTCTCCTTATCGTGTCTCTCCCTATCGTGTCTCTCCCTATCGTGTCTCTCCTTATCGTGTCTCTCCTTATCGTGTCTCTCCTTATCGTGTCTCTCCTTATGCTGTCTCTCCTTATGGTGTCTCTCCTTATCGTGTCTCTCCTTATCTTGTCTCTCCTTATCGTGTCTCTCCTTATCGTGTCTCTCCTTATCGTGTCTTTCCTTACCTTTCCTTTCCTTATCGTGTCTCTCCTTATCGTGTCTCTCCTTATCGTGTCTCACCTTATCGTGTCTCTCCTTATCGCGTCTCTCTTATCGTGTCTCTCCTTATGGTGGCTCTCCTTATCGTGTCTCACCTTATCGTGTCTCTCCTTATCGTGACTCCTTATCGTGTCTCTCCTTATCGTGTATCTCCTTATCGTCTCTCCTTATCGTGTCTCCTTATCGTGTCTCTCCTTACCGTGTCTCTCCTTATCGTGTCTCTCCTTACCGTGTCTCTCCTTATCGTGTCTCTCCTTATCGTGTCTCCTTATCGTGTCTCCTTATCGTGTCTCTCCTTATCGTCTATCTCCTTATCGTGTCTCCTTATCGTGTCTCTCCTTATCGTGTCTCCTTATCGTGTATCTCCTTAACGTGTCTCTCCTTATCGTGTCTCTCCTTATCGTGTCTCTCCTTATCGTGTCTCTCCTTATCGTGTCTCTCCTTACCGTGTCTCCTTATCGTGTCTCTCCTTATCGTGTCTCTCCTTAACGTGTCTCTCCTTATCGTGTCTCACCTTACCGTGTCTCCTTATCGTGTCTCTCCTTATCGTGTATCTCCTTATCGTGCCTCCTTATCGTGTCTCCTTATCGTGTCTCTCCTTATCGTGTATCTCCTTAACGTGTCTCTCCTTATCGTGTCTCTCCTTATCGTGTCTCTCCTTATCGTGTCTCTCCTTACCGTGTCTCCTTATCGTGTCTCTCCTTATCGTGTCTCTCCTTATCGTGTCTCTCCTTAACGGTGTCTCTCCTTATAGTGTCTCACCTTACCGTGTCTCCTTACCGTGTCTCCTTACCGTGTCTCCTTATCGTGTCTCTCCTTATCGTGTCTCTCCTTATCGTGTCTCTCCTTAACGTGTCTCTCTTATGGTGGCTCTCCTTATCGTGTATCTCCTTATCGTGTGTCTCCTTATCGTGTCTCTCCTTATCGTGGCTCTCCTTATCGTGTCTCTCCTTATCGTGTCTCTCCTTATCGTGTATCTCCTTATCGTGTCTCCTTATCGTGTCTCTCCTTATCGTGTCTCTCCTTATCGTGTCTCCTTATCGTGTCTCCTTATCGTGTCTCCTTATCGTTTCTCTCCTTACCGTGCTCTCCTTATCGTGTCTCTCCTTATCGTATCTCACCTTATCGTGTCTCTCCTTATCGTGTCTCCTTATCGTGTCTCTCCTTATCGTCTCCTTATCGTGGCTCTCCTTATCGTGTCTATCCTTATCGTGTCTCCTTATCGTGTCTCTCCTTATCGTGTATCTCCTTATCGTGTCTCCTTATCGTGTCTCCTTATCGTGTCTCTCCTTATCGTGGCTCTCCTTATCGTTTCTCTCCTTATCGTGTATCTCCTTATCGTGTCTCTCCTTATCGTGTATCTCTTTATCGTGTCTCTCCTTATCGTGTCTCTCCTTATCGTGTCTCTCCTTACCGTGTCTCCTTATCGTGTCTCTCCTTATTGTGTCTCTCCTTATCGTGTCTCTCCTTATCGTGTCTCTCCTTATCGTGTCTCTCCTTATCGTGTCTCTCCTTATCGTGTCTCTCCTTATCGTGTATCTCCTTATCGTGTATCTCCTTACCGTGTCTCCTTATCGTGTCTCTCCTTATCGTGTCTCTCTTTACCGTGTCTCTCCTTACCGTGTCTCTCCTTATCGTATCTCCCCTTATCGTGTCTCTCTTATCGTGTCTCTCCTATCGTGTCTCTCCTTACCGTGTCTCCTTATCGTGTCTCTCCTTATCGTGTCTCTCCTTGCCGTTTCTCTCCTTATCATGTCTCTCTTTATCGTGTCTCTCCTTATCGTGTCTCCTTATCGTGTCTCTCCTTGCCGTGTCTCTCCTTATCGTGTCTCTCTTTACCGTGTCTCTCCTTATCGTGTCTCTCCTTATCGTGTCTCACCTTATCGTGTCTCTCTTATCGTCTCTCCTTATCGTGTCTCTCCTTATCGTGTCTCACCTTATCGTGTCTCTCCTTATCGTGTCTCTCCTTATCGTCTCTCCTTATCGTGTCTCTCCTTACTGTGTCTCCTTATCGTGTCTCTCCTTATCGTGTCTCTCCTTATCGTGTCTCTCCTTGCCGTGTCTCCTTATCGTGTCTCTCTTTATCGTGTCTCTCCTTATCGTGTCTCTCCTTGTCGTGTCTCTCCTTGCCGTGTCTCTCCTTATCGTGTCTCTCTTTACCGTGTCTCTCCTTATCGTGTCTCCTTAACGTGTCTCCTTATGGTGGCTCTCCTTATGGTGGCTCTCCTTATCGTGTCTCTCCTTATCGTGTCTCCTTATCGTGTCTCTCCTTAACGTGTCTCTCCTTATCGTGTCTCTCTTTACCGTGTCTCTCCTTACGTGTCTATCCTTATCGTGTCTCTCCTTATCGTGTCTCTCTTTATCGTGTCTCACCCTTATCGTGTTTCTCCTTATCGTGTATCTCCTTATCGTGTCTCTCCTTATCGTGTCTCTCCTTATCGTGTCTCTCCTTATCGTGTCTCTCCTTATCGTGTATCTCCTTATCGTGTATCTCCTTATCGTGTATCTCCTTATCGTGTATCTCTTATCGTGTCTCCTTATCGTGTCTCTCCTTACCGTGGCTCTCCTTATCGTGTCTCTCCTTATCGTGTCTCTCCTTATCGTATCTCTCCTTATCGTGTCTCTCCTTATCGTGTCTCTCCTTATCGTGTCTCTCCTTATTGTCTCTCCTTAACGTGTCTCTCTTTTTTTTCTTCCTTTTTTTCTATGCCGCCACCCAATAACAGGTGACCAGGAGTGCCCCCTCCTCTATCCCAGCGACACACAGAACCTTACGTTAACGCCAGAAAACAGAATATAACAAGTCGCGGCACTCCCAGCTAAGAGATGGAAAGAAACGTAAATAAGCCAAAACAGAGGGAGAAAAAGCATGCAGTTAGTTTGTACAGAGTATTATAAGAGATGGCAAAGTAGTCATAACTGAATTCAGTTAATGACTGCCCCCTACTTCCCAGGACCAGTTATTCATTCACACTTCCATACAAGGTGTTAGTATTAGGAAAGGGATCAGTCATACAAAGGGTTTGCAATCCTAGCTGGTCAAAAAATTCAGCTTGGTCATGGACTGAGCTCCAAACAGGCTGCCCAACTAAGCAAAGCTTGTTGTTGGGCAGCCCAAAGAAGCCAGTCCCAGGAGGGTGGTTAGACATAGAAAACATATATTTTTGTATTAACCAATAGATACTAGGTATCTAAATGCATTTCATACTATATAGTATATGCAATTTATTTTTTAATAGTGAAAGGTTATATGATGAGACATATACATTTGTCTAGCTTACTGTTACTTTACTAATTATATTGCAATCCTCAAATCATGCAGTCAAATGCATGTCATCACTGTATAATACAAATATGAATAATGATACCAGTTTTCTTAGTACTGACTAAGAAAGTAATCCTTGGATACCTTTTTAATTGTGTATTTTGAAGAAGGAACTGCCTGTACCATTGGGAACATAGGTCCCATAACTCTGTTCCACAGTCTCTGTCCAGCCCAAGAAGTAGTCTGTGTTTTATATACTTTATAAGTAAATGTTTCCTCAAAATGTTTTATAGTTCGAGTAATTCTACTAGGTTGTGCTACAACAAAGAGTTGGTCAATTAAATTTGGTAAGTTAGCTTTAAGTTTTCTGTGCAATAGCAACAACATTTGCTGGTTGCCAATGTCTTTAAGTCGAAGAATCTTGAGTTTTTAAAATTGGGGCAGTGTGCGCTAGTCTAGGTTGTCCATCTACT